>PVHX01008673.1:0-81621 GCA_004024805.1 Geosciurus inauris
AAGCCTGTAATCCCAGCACTTAGGGAGGCTGAGACAGGAGAATCGCGAGTTCAAAGCCAGCCTCAGCAACAGCGAGGTGCTAAGCAACTCAGTGAGACCCTGTCTCTACATAAAACACAAAATAGGGCTGGGGATGTGGCTCAGTGGTCGAGTGCCCCTGGGTTCAATCCCCGGTACCAAAAAAAAATAAAAATAAAAATAAAATTTTATAAAAAAGATTGGATATACCGTTCAGTGGTACAGTGGGTTCAATCCCGAGTACTACAAAAACAAATGAATGAATTAAAAAAAAGCTAGGGGTGTAGCCCAGTAGTAGGGAGCTTGCCTAGCATGTGCAAAGCCCTGGGTTTAATAGCTAGATCACAAAAACAAACAAACAAAGAGCAAAATCCAATCTTCTTATCCAGATTATCTTCTTTGTCTAAGTATTCTTTTGTGTTCCAAAATATGGGTCTTATGATTTATAAGAGGATTTTAGGTAGCAGGCAGGTAATCAGATTTGTATCAGTAATTACGTATAGCCAGGCTCAGTGGCACATGCCTGTAATCCCAGCACTCTGGGAGGCTGAGACAGGAGAATCACAAGTTCAAAGCCAGCCTCAGCAACTGCGAGGCACTAAGCAACTCAGTGAGATCCTGACTCTATAGGGCTGGGGATGTGGCTCAGTTGTCGAGTTCCCCTAAGTTCAATCGCTGGTACCAAAAAAAAGTTCCTCAGCACTCAAGACCACCCCTTTGACTTCAAAACAGTTTACCATTCATTCCCATTGATCTCTTATAAAACTATTAAATTCTTAGCCAGACTCAGTGACACATGCCTGTAATCCCAGCAACTTGGGAGGCTGAAGCAAGAGGATCAAAAGTTTGAGGCCAGGCTCAGCAACTCTGTGAGGCCCTAAGCAACTTAGCAAGAAACAGTTTCAAAATAAAAGAACCCCTGGAGCCGGGCGCGGTGGCTTAAGCCTGTAATCCCAGCACTTAGGGAGGCTGAGACAGGAGAATCGCGAGTTCAAAGCCAGCCTCAGCAAGGGCGAGGTGCTAAGCAACTCAGTGAGACCCTGTCTCTACATAAAAAACACAAAAAATAGGGCTGGGGATGTGGCTCAGTGGCCGAGTACCCCTGAGTTCAATCCCCCAGTACCAAAAAAAAAAAAAAAAAAGAACCCCTGGAGTTCAATCCCTAGTACTAAAAAACAAAATAAAACAAAACAAAAACCTATTTAGTTCTTTAAATATTTCTTGCATTTTTCCAACTCTCATAATGTGGTCTGTCCTTGTCCTTTCCCTTTCCCATCTGACTTTCAAACCCACCTCCTCTTTCAGCCTTTCTAGAATCATATCAGCGCTAATCTCACCCTCTGCTCTGCTCCCACAATACTGATTATACCTCCTCTAAAACATGCCTTGTGTGTGTTTTAAAAGGCAACAGAGAGGTAAATAAATACAATACTTTCAAAGCACCTACTCTAGTGTTTGTCAAGGAGTGAAAGGCCTCAAATATCTACTAAAATGAAATGAAAACCTTTTGGTCCAGAGTGTGCATTATGGGCTGGGGGTATAGCTCAATGATAGATTGCTTGCGTAGCATGCATAAAACACTGGTTCAATCCCAGCACCACTAAAAAAACTAAAGCAAACAAACAAAACAATGTGCATTACATTCTTGGAATTGAAAGTACATACTACACTGAATAATGAGGAAACTCAATCCTAACTCTATGGCTTCCATAAATATAGAATGGTTTTAGGAGTCACTTTACCTCACTGTTGTTCAATTTTCTCATCTACAAAATAAAAGGCTTAAACTAGATCATCTCTATAGTCCCTCCAGTTCTTCTATGCATCTCAGTGTGCCAGGAACTTGAAACCCAAAAAGACCTAGATCAAATCTCTTAGAATTATGAAACAGAATTAGAAAGCTTAGCAAAAAATAAAATAGCCATTTGCCATGAATATCACGTAATCTGAGTCTCTTTCTTTTAAAGGCTAGAATGAGGTTTACTTCAAAATATTTTCTCTCTCTCTCTGTGCTGAGCATAGTGTGCAGAGGATTACAAATTCAAGACCAGTCTTAGAACTTAGTGAAACTGTCTCAAAATAAAATTTTAAAAGGGATTGAGGATGTAGCTCAATGCTACAACACCCTGGATTCAATCCCCAGTACCACAACCACAAAACAAAAACAAAATAACAGTAACAACAAAAATCCTCTTTCTTATGCTTCTATTTTGGAGGTAAAGCATTTTAGTTAAAGCCTGGTCTATGAGAAAAATCACTGTATCAAGTTATCAGTGCTGCTACTACTCAGCTAAATAAACTTAGCAACTCATTTCCACCTCTATGGACTTAAGTTTCTGAAATCTGAAGGAATCAGACAAGATGATTTCTATAAGGTCATTATAGTTCAAAAAGTCTATGACTGTCTGAAATACTCACTCTTAAAATATGGAGCTCTTAGCCAGGCACGGTGGCACACACCGGTAATCCCAACACTTTGGGAGGCTGAGACAGGAGAATCGCGAGTTCAAAGCCAGCCTCAGCAATTGCAAGGCACTAAGCAACTCAGTGAGACCCTGTCTCTAAATAAAATACAAAATAGGGCTGGGGAATGTGGCTCACTGATTGAGTACCCTTGAGTTCAATCCCCAGTACCAAAAAAAAAAAAATATGGAGTTCTTTCATGACCTCTACCATGAAGTTGCTTGGCTAATTTTTCTACCTAGAACTGCTTCCCCTACACTTGACTTCATCCTCAATCCCACCTACAGTAAGCACCTACTAACCCTGGAACTGTCATCTCCTACAAAGTTATTAGAGGAAATATCCATGGGGGAAAAAAAGATACTTCTCTTTTGAGTCAATGTAGTTGTTTTCACACTTTATTTATTAATTTGAGTACTGAAGATTCAATTATAAAATTATAAAATTCTCAGCTTTGGCCAATGACTGATCTTTTTTACCACTGAACAGTTGTACAATAAGCATTACGAATTTTATTATCAGCCAGGTGTGGTGGTGCAAGCCTGTAATCCCAGCACTTAGGGAGGCTGAGACAGAAGAATCGCGAGTTCAAAGCCAGCCTCCGCAATGGCGAGGTGCTACACAACTCAGTGAGACCCTGTCTCTACATAAAACACAAAATAGGGCTGGGGATGTGGCTCACTGGTCGAGTACCCCTGAGTTCAATCCTCAGTACCAAAAACAAAAAACAAAAAAAGAATTTTATTATCATTAAACAGTTGTATAATACATCAATCCAGATAGTCTAAATTAATCTGACCTTTATATTGTCAGAATCTCTTTAAGATTTTAAATATTTACCCTAAAAGAAATAAAACTATTCTTTGGCTGGGTTTGGTGGCACATGCTTGTCATCCCAGTGGCTCAACGCTGAGGCAGGAGGTTCACAAGTTCAAAGCCAGCCTCAGCAACTTAGCGAGGCCCTAAGCAACTCAGTGAAACCCTGTCTCTAAATAAAATACAAAAAAGGGATGGGGGTGTGGCTCAGTGGTTAGGCATCCCTGGGTTTACTCCCTGGTACAAAAAAAATAAAAACCAATTAAACCATGCCTGTAATCCAGGAACTCAGGAGGCTGAGGAAAGAGAATCACAAGTTTGAGGCCAGTCTCAGCAACTCAGCGAGAACCTGTCTCAAAAAAAAAGTAAAAAGAGCTCGAAATGTAGCCTAGTTGTGAAGGACCCTGGGTTCAATTCCCAATAAGGTTAAAAAAAAGAGAGAGAGATAGAGGGAGGTAAGACTGTATTTAACTCTCAGGCAAATATATGTACATGGTTTTATTAAATCATCCTCATATTCTTTTTGAATAACAACCACAAAAATTTACTCTTCAATTTTATACAAACTAGGCGTGGTGGTACACGCCTGTAATCCCAGCAGCTTGGGAAGCTGAGGCAGCAGGATCACAAGTTCAAAGCCAGCCTCAGCAATTTAGCAAGGCTCTAAGCAACTAGCAAGATTCTATCTCTAAATAAAATATAAAAAGAGGGCTAGGGATGTGGCTCAGTGGTTAAGTGCCCCCAGATTCAATCCCTAGTACCAAAAAAATAAAATTTTATACAAAAGAGCCAGGTATAGTGGCACATGACTATAATCCCAGTGACTCAAGAAATTGAGGCAAGAAGATCACAGGTTCCAGGCCAGCCTCAGCAAGTTAGTTAGGCCCTATATAACTTAGCAAGACCCAGTCTCAAAATTTTTTAAAAAAAGATAAAAATAAAATAAAAAGGGCTTGGAGTACAGCTCAGTAGTAAAGTACCCCTTAGTTCAATCCTAGTACCAAAACAAACAAACAAACAAAAAAAGAACTAAATATTTCTGCTTTGGCTACATAGTTGTTTTTGTTTTATTTTGTGATGCTGGGGCTCAAACCCAAGGCCTTGGACATGCTAGGCCAATACTCAATCACTAAGCTATACCCCCAGCTCCTTATATAGTTTTAAGTTGCAACTTACTTTCATTCTGTAGTATGTTAATGGCATCATCTATAATGCAGTCTGGTGAAAATCCTGCAGTCTTTGATAATAAACCCAGCAATGATGCAATTTTCAGTCTCACAGATGGATCATTTTCCTGGAACAAAAGAAGCAACTGTCATCTTGATGCTACTCTTAGCTAACTAACAAATAGGAACAGAACATAGGAAAGTAACACACCAAAAGAGATTCACAATCCAAGTATTCTAAGGCTTCATTTCTAAAAAACTAACCTGATATACTTCAGGAGAGTTTTTTTCAGATTTTTTGTTGTTGTTGTTGTTCAACTTGTTACCCCAAATACTGCAAAAATGGGAACTTCTATTTAATGCCTTCCTGATATCATTACCTTCTAAGCAAAAATATCTATTATGTAGTCATGTCAGACTTAAGTCACAGCCACTTATACCACCAACATTGTCAAGCCTAAGCACCCAGCACTGCTGTAAGTACCACTGCTCTTGAAGTCTCTGGAGAATCTTCTATTCTATCTACTTTTTCTTTTCTTTTCCATTTTTCCAATACTAGGGACTTAACCCAGGGGCACTTTACCACTGAGCTACATCCCTCAGCACCCCCACCATCATCCCTTTTTTTTTTTGGGGGGGGGCAGTTATTGGGGATTGAACTTAGAAGCACTTGACCACTGAGCTACATTCCCAGTCCTATTTTGTATTTTATTTAAAGACAGGGTCTCACTGAGTTGCTTAATACCTCACTTTTGCTGAGGCTAGCTTTGAACCTGCAATCCTCCTGTCTCGATCTCCTGAGTCACTGGATTACAGGTGTACATCACCACAAGCCCCCAACCCCTTTTTTTGAGACAAAATATCATTAAGTTGCTGAGGCTGGCTTTGAATTTATAATCATCCTGCATCAGTCTCCTGAGTCACTGGGATTACAGGTGTGTGCCACCACACCCAGCTTCTACCTACTTTTTCATTCAGATCATAAGATCCTGATCAGAATACTGGGACAGGAAAGTATAACTGGCTGAGTACAGGTCACCTGCCTAGGCCCCAGCTATAAGAGAGACCAAGATATAAGCAGACTGGCCATTTTAGTTTTGATAATGAGATATAATCTCTAATAAGCACCAAGATTCCTGTGGTGAGAAATCTCTCCCCAAGACTAAAAGGAGCATGCCCCTTTGTTCATCACTATACTCAAGGAAAAGAGAAATAAAGAATAAAGGCTACTTTGCTAAATAAAGGAGAGACAGATACATTGCAGTTAGATATGAGGGCCTTAAATTAGGACAGGAAGAGAAGAAGAGGTGAACATTTCATTCCAGAAATTAATCTGGTTACAGAGGGTTCATAATTGATGTTAACTCCTCCTTTGTGTTCCCACTGCTCTCTGTATATACTTTCTCCATCTAGTATACTGTAAGCTTCTGAGGACAGGATTTGCATCTTTTATTATCTTTGTATCAACAGTGCCTATCAATGGAAGACAATAAAAGCTTGCCAAATGAACACCTTCTTATTTATTTACCATAGTAACCCATTCTGCAGACATAATACCATTCTTACACATAATCCCATCAAGTCTTCAAAATCTTCTTACCTTATAATAATGTTCCAAAAGAATTCTGACCACTCCTTCCACACTTTCTGCCTCCACAGGCTTTCTGGCAAACTGAAGTAGGTACTGCAAAGCATCTGCTGGGGAAGTAGCTTTACACAAATCTATATGGAGTGCTGCAGATTTACTCGGTTTTGTCAGTCGAAGTTTCTTAGTAGCAATTTCCTCCTGTTGTTGCTGTAAGAGAGTAGAGAACATAAGACATTAAAACCTAACTGAAACCACAGTCTGTAAACTGAACTTTGCCTCATTTGATAGAAATAATTTCCCCTTATAGCAAATGCTATATTCAGTTAAAGCACCTAGGCTTATAAAAAACTGTACGAACTAGAAAAAGAGCACTGGATTGGTGACAAGGCTGTCATAATTTTGCTTCAATAGCCTCTCCAACTTTGGGCAAGTTACTGAATTTCTCTGTCTCAGTTTCTTTCTCTAGAAAACTGGTATACTAACATTCTGTTCTACCTCTCTGAGGACTATGGTAGCTTTAAAGTTAAGAGGCAACATAAATGATGTACTCTATACTGTGTAATCACTTTGGCAACCCTAAATGAATGAATGAATCTACTAAGCAATGATCATTAATGGCACACAAAGAGAAACAAATAGGAAATAGTTTTACAATAAAAAAGAAGAAACAAAAATCTCCAAAACAGACCTGACTTCAAGCTAACTTCCAAAATCAAATTCAAAACACAAGGAACAGAGGAACATGTTAAGCAACACCACAGGTATGAAATCAGCAAAATGTAGGAAACTTAGAGGGCAAGGAAATAGTTTCTTCAACCACAACAATAATAAAATGATGAGAAAAAACTAAAGATGGACATGGAAGCCACAGATTAATAGAAACTAAAAACCATATCAATCAACTACAATATATGGGCTTTTGTAACCTGATCCAAACTTAAAAAAATATAAGACAATCAGGAAAATGTATATACAGATAATTAATGATAATGAAGATGTCAATTTCCACAGGTAGTGGTGGTGCATGCCTGTAATCCCAGCAGCCTGGGAGGCTGAGGTAGGAGGATCACAAGTTTAAAGCCAGCCTGGGCAATTTAGTGAGACCCTGCCTCAAAATTTAAAATTTTTAAAAAGGACAGGGAATAGCCCAGTGGTAGAGTGACCCTGGGTTCAATCCCCAGTAGGGCGGGTAAGTGCCAAGGTCAAATCTCAATCAAATCCCAGCGGTTCAGGGGACTGAGGCAGGACCATAGAGAGTTCAAAGCCAGCCTCAGCAAAAGCGAGGCACTAAGCAACTCAATGAGACCCTGTCTCTAACTAAAATACAAAATAGGGCTGGGGATGTGGCTCAGTGGTTAAGTGCCCCGGCTTCAATCCCCTGCACCAAAAAATAGTTTATTGTCGGGAACCACAGTGGCAATTTAGAGAGACTCTCAAAATAAAAAATAAATTAAAAGGGTTGTGGATGTAGCTCTGTGGTAGAGCATCCCTAAGTTCAATCCCCAGTACGGATAATAAATGAAGACTGGGAAGCAGCACACAGAATGATTTGGAATCAGCCTCTTCTCTGGAAACACAAGGAGTACCAGTGTCCTGACAGGGGCTGACCCACCTGTCTTTAAACAATTCAAGAAAGGGAACTATTTCCCTCCTTTCTAGGTGTGCTGTTCCATCCCTGAAGAGCTCTACCACAAGAGCCCTGTGCCGTCGACTATTTTGAATCTTGAAGCATTCCATAGACCCCTCTTCTCTCTCTCTTTTTTTTTTTTTTTTTTTTGGTACTGGAGATTGAACTCAGGGGCACTCGACCACTGAGCCACATCCCCAGCCCTATTTTGTGTTTTATGTAGAGACAGGGTCTCACTGAGTTGCTTAGCGCCTCGCCGCTGCTGAGGCTGGCTTTGAACTCGCGATTCTCCTGTCTCAGCCTCCCTAAGTGCTGGGATTACAGGCGTGGGCCACCACGCCCGGCTCATAGCCCCCTCTTCTAATCCCTAATTGATGTGCACACAGTCCAACTGGTCTTTCGGGGACCGGAGTTGGGAGGGGCTCTGCCATTAATTGGCTGAGACCTAGTATAACGCCGGAAGCCTCAATGTGTCTGTAAAACGAGGATGCAACCGTAAGTCGATCTAAAATGGTTTTGTGAGAGAACAAAATGAGATAACGGATAAAAAATTGTAAACTGTAAAGCGCTATTTGTTTCCTCTAATAATTTTTAAACGTCAGACTACACACATTAATAGCGGCTACAATCTAACACGCCCACTAACTTGCAGTCTCAGAACCTGTCTCAGAGTGTCGGCACCCAATACAGGCCGTGGCGCCTGCTCGGGCAAAGTCCCTGAGGTACAGATAAACTTTCCCGTCCCGGACTGGTCCCGGGACTTTCTCTGCCAGAGCTTACCTGAACCACTTTAGTGAACTCCTCATACACACGCTTTTTAAGGTGCGCCGCCATGGCTGCCCCGGAGCCCTTTCGGCTTCCGTACACAACGACGGAGGCGGGGTAGAGGCAGGCGGAAACCCACATACCGGAAGGAACCCGCCGCGATCCCACAAGGCGGCGGGTTTTCTGGAAAGGGAGGTTGCTTCTTGCTGGTAGACTGCCTCCGGGCTAAGCGAGCGGGTTTAGCTCCTTTGACTTTAGCGCTGGAGGAACGGAAAGGAGAGCTCAGCATAGAGGAGGCGGAGCCTCTGGCGGGAGGAGGGAAAAAAAGGAGGAAGTACAGGTGAAAAGGTAGAGGCGGAGCCGGGCGCGGTGGCGCACACCTGTAATCCTAGCACTTTGGGAGGCTGAGACAGGAGAATCGCGAGTTCAAAGCCAGCCTCAGCAACGGCGAGGCACTAAGCAACTCCGTGAGACCCTGTCTCTAAATAAAACACAAAATAGGGCTGGGGCATCCCCCAAGCCAAGGGAATGGGCAAACCTCCAGCCTTTACTCTTAGTGTGAGGAAATATAGGATGCAGAAAAAGTTAAGTTGGGGGCTGGGACTGTAGCTCAGTGGTAGAGCGCTTGCCTCGCATGCGTGAGGCCCTGGGTTCGATCCTCAGCACCATATACAAAGCAACAAAATAAAGATATTGTGTCCATCAACAACTAAAAAAATATTTAAAAAAAAAAAAAAAGAAAAAGTTAAGTTGTCCTTAATGTCAATCTGTTTCAACTCCAGATATTCAAGTTAGTTATCTTTTAAGGACTCAATACCCCCTCAGAGAGCTGGGGTACAGGATCAAGCAACAAAGCTTCAGACTAAGGCACTGGCATTTGAACAAGTGGCCTCAACCATAAATGTGCTTAAAATGTCTAAACTGAGCTGGGGCGGTGGCCCATGCCTGCAATTCCAGCAGCTCAGGAGGCTGAGACAGGAGGATCGTGAGTTCAAAGCCAGCCTCAGCAATTTAGTGAGGCCCTAAGCAATTTAGCAAGACTTTGTCTCAAAATAAAAACTAAGGGCCGGTTGGGGCTGGGGCTGTAGCGCAGTGGTAGAGCGCTTGCCTAGCATGCGTGAGGCACTGGGTTCGATCCTCAGCACAATAAAGATCCATCAATATCTAAAAAAAATTTTTAAAAAAACCAAAAAAAAAAAACTAAGGGCCGGGCATGGTTGCACACGCCTGTAATCTCAGCACTTTGGGAGGCTGAGACAGGAGAATCGCCAGTTCAAAGCCAGCCTCAGCAATGGCGAGGCGCTAAGCAACTCAGTGAGACCCTGTCTCTACATAAAACACAAAATAGGGCTGGGGATGTGGCTCAGTGGTTGAGGGCCCCTGAGTTCATTCCCTAGTGCCAAAAATAAAAATAAGGGAATGGAGATGTGGCTCAGTGGTTAAGCACCCTGAGTTCAATCCCTGGTATTTAAAAAAACAATGTGTTTTACTTGGATTAAAATGGGAGGCTGGGAGGTACAGGAGACTCCAAATGCATGTCTTTACCCTCAGAGTCCTGCAATCTAATTTGAAAAACAACAAAAGTGATTGTTTCAAGATAACCTAAGTGTGTTGGATAAAAGAATGTGGTTCAGACATAAATTTCCTTTTTTTCTTTTTTGGTACCAAGGATTGAACTCAGGGGTACTCCACCACTAAGCCACATTCCCAGTCCTATATTGTGTTTTTATTTAGAGACAGGGTCTCTCTGAGTTGCTTAGCGCCTCGCCATTGTTGAGGCTGGCTTTGAACTCGGGATTCTCCTGTCTTAGCCTCCAGAGTGCTGGGATTACAGACATGCACCACTGCACAGGCCACAAATCTCTTCAGGGTGTGTCAGGGAAGCCCTTCAGAAGAGATTATTTTACAGCCAGTTTTGGTGGTACACTTGACCTGTAATCCCAGCTACTGGAGGAGGCAGGAGGATTGCAAAGTCAAGGCCAGCCTGGACAACTTAGTGAGAATATGTCTCAAAAATAAAATGAGGGCTGGGGTTGTGGCTCAGCGTTAGAACGCTTGCCTCACACGTGTGAGGCACTGGGTTCAATCCTCATACAAAATGCACCACATACAAAATATATAAATAGATAAAATAAAGGTTTAAAAAATATTTTAAAAAATTAAAATTTAAAAAAAAATGAAAAGGGGACTAGGGGTGTAGCTCACTGGTAGAGCACCTGCCTAGCATGTGAGGTCCAGGGTTCATTCTCCAGCATCACAAATATAAATACATACCCACACTTCTTATATCTGTTTCTCAGATCTGACTTTACTTGTCACCAATCTTCCACTCTAGAACTTGCTAAGTCTCTGACCAACTAGGAATGGGCCTGGTGTGTTTTTTTGTTGTTGTTGTTTTTGGTACTGGAGATTGAACTCAGGGGTACTCGACCACTGAGCCACATCCCCAGCCCTATTTTGTGTTTTATGTAGAGACAGGGTCTCACAGAGTTGCTTAGTGCCTCGCCGTTGCTGAGGCTGACTTTGAACTTGCAATTCTCCTGTCTCAGCCTCCCTAAGTGCTGGGATTACAGGCTTGTGCCACCGTGCCTGGCTAGGCCTGGGTTTTTAGTACCTTGGGATCACCTTGCAGAACACTAAGCACAGCAGGAAAGAGTAAAGAAGGATGGAGAAAATAAGTAGAGAATGTTTTAAAAGTGGGGAGGAGGTATCCTAGAATAACAATGTAAACCTGAAAATGTGATGCAGTATGAACTAGGGTGGCTAAAGGTTATATAAATATTGTTTCTCTTTTGGAATGTATGGCAGTTATGTTTCAAATTCAATTTTATGTTTTCTTTTTTTTTGGTACCAGGGATTGAACTCAGGAGCACTCGACCACTGAGCCACATCCCCAGCCCTATTTTGTGTTTTATGTAGAGACAGGATCTCACTGAGTTGCTTAGCTCCTTGCCCTTGCTGAGGCTGGCTTTGAACTTGCAATTCTCCTGTCTCAGCCTCCCTAAGTGCTGGGATTACAGGCTTGCGCCACCATGCCCGGCTTAATTTTATGTTTTCATCTTCTGACTCTATATTTTATTTGCAGTACTAAGGATTGAACCCAGGGGGTGCTACCACTGAGCCACATCCCCAACACTTTTATTTTTTATTTTGAGTTAGGTCTATACACTGATCTGCACCATAGAGTAATTTCTGCTCCTAGAACAAGTTGGTGATTAGGACAGGGCCATACTTTTAAAGAAGATTGATTCTCCAGTGTGGGGTAGATCAATGAATTGTCATTGGCCTTAAATTAAAGAAACTCTACAACAGTAGTTTTCTATCTGAACTGTACAATGGAATCATCTGAAGGACCTTTAAAATACATTCTTGCGGGACTGGGATTGTAGCTCAGTGGTAGAGCGCTTGCCTCACATGTGGGAGGCACTAGGTTCGATCCCCAGCACCGCATATAAATAAATGAATAAAGGTCAATCAACAACTAAAAAAAAATAAATTAAAAAAATAAAATAAAATACATTCTTGCCCAGGCCCTGCCTCTAGAGATTCTGATTTATTTCTAGTGTTCCCTTGGTGTGATCTGGACATTGGAGTGTTTTAACTCTCCCCCAGGTGATCTTAATGGACAACCCAAGTTGAGAATTGCAGCTTTAGTCATCCTGAGCAATCATTAAGGGATTGGTAAACTTCTCAAGGAAAATAGGTTATGAGTGTAAGATCAAATGACCAAAGGAGGTAAAATAAAACTGCTGAGCATCCTGCTGAGGTCAGAGTTCTTTTTTTTTCTGGTTCCTACTTAAGGCTGGCTGCTCCTCTTCGCATGCAGGCGCTTCCCGCTTCTTTCCCTGCAGCTGGCATCTGCTAGGCCATCTGCTTCTCCGTTCCTTGCAGCCCACATGTGCACGGGCCCATTGCCTCCTCTCTCCTTGCTGCCCGCACTTGCACGGGCTGATTGCCGCCTCCTTCCTTGCAGCCTGCATGTGCACGGGCTCATCGCCTCCCTGCAGCCTGCACCTTGCATCTATGCCGGCCCATCGCCACCCCCGCATCTTGCAGCCCACCTTGGCCCGGGGCCACTGCCCTGCTCCCTGCAGCCGACGTGGGTGCAGGACGATTGCCTCCTTGCAGCCCACATAGGCGCAGGCCGATTGCCTCCCCCCTTCCCTCAGACCGTGCTGGCGCAGGCTGATTGCCACCCCAACTCCCCATAGCCCGTGTGGGCGCCGGCAGTCCAAAGCGGGCTCCCCAGCGGACTGACAATGAGGTCTTACCAGAGTTGGGAGACACTTGTATTACCTTTTGAGACTGAGAGATTCAAGCAATTAAAATATGCCAGAGACTGGCATTTTTTCTCAAGAATAACATATTAAAAAATTCATGGGGCCGGGCACGGTGGCACATGTCTGTAATCCCAGCACTTTGGGAGGCTGAGACAGGAGAATCACGAGTTCAAAACCAGCCTTCTGAAGTACTGGGATTTGAACCCAGGGTTTCTCTACCAAGCTACATCCCCAGCCCTTTTTGTTTATTTCGAAACAGTCCTACTAAGGTACCAGGCTGGCCTTAAACTTGCAATCCTCCTGCCTCAGCCTCCTGAATAGCTGGAATCATAGGTGTGCATCACAGCACCCAGCTTCTTTACCAGAGTATGTCTCAAAATTGAGTGCATTAGAACCCCTCAGAGGGAGCTGGGGATGTAGCTCAGTGGTAGAGTGCTTGCCTAGCACACCCAAGGTCCCGGACTCAATCCCTAGTACCACATACACAAACAGACCAGAGCCAGGCACAGTGGCACACGCCTGTAATCCCAGCACTTAGGGAGGCTGAGACAGGAGAATCACCAGTTCAAAACCAGCCTCAGCAATGGCGAGGTGCTAAGCAACTCAGTGAGACCCTGTCTCTACATAAAACACAAAATAGGGCTGGGGATGTGGCTCAGTGGTCGAGTACCCCTGAGTTCAATCCTCAGTGCCAAAAATAAAAAAAAAGAGAATGTGTATTTCTGACAAGTTCCCAAAGAATACATATGTCATACTTTGAAAACCACTATTATAGAGAAGACGACAGCTATGGGGTTTCCACACACACAGCTACTGGTGAAGGTGATCTGGGAAGCATCTACTACAGGTACTAATGGGATTTTCCTCAGGAAGGCATGTTCCAGGTAAGGATGGACCGGACCACCACCTGAGGCTGGGTAGATAACATCTTTAGGTCAGACTATTTAAATTCATGGTATCCAGTCTTTTCCTTTTGTCATCCTGCATCTCCTGGAAAAGCATTGTTGAAACATTCTTGTTTATCTTAGTCTCATTATTATACATCAAGGGTCTGGCAAGCATGTGAGGCTTTGAAGAGGGAGCAGCTGGAATTTTCTAGACAATTGTACAGGGGTCGGGTGCAATGAGTGGAAAGTTGGGGAAAGGGTATGTATAAATATTTGGGGGCAAGGCTCTAAGCCAAACTTGGAAATTATTTGATGTTTGTATATTAAATAAAAGGAAGATTTAAAAAAAAATTTTTTTTAGTTGTAGATGGACACAATATCTTTATTTTATTTATTTTTTTAATGTGGTGCTGAGGATCGAACCCAGTGCCCCACACATGCAAGGCAAGCGTTCTACCACTGGGCCACAGTCCCAGTCCCAGGAAGATGGTTTTTGATGACAACGTTTTAATTTCGTGAGCCCACCAGAGCCCATTACACAGTCTCAGACCCTGGGGATCACCACCAGGTGAAGGTGAATATATGGAAGCAATCAGTGACCTTGGCCCGGTATGCATGATCCAGGTAGTAGCTCCCACAGGACACCTGGTAGCCCTGGGCCTTAATGTCCATCTCCACACAGTACAGAAGGTCTTTGATTTCTGGGCCTACCTTCCAGGGCCCAAACTTGACAACTGGCATCTTTCTGGCCTCCAGAGAATAGAGTGGCTGGGTACACCTGGTAGCTTCCTCCTCAGTGCGCATCACACACACCACCACACTAGACTGGCGTACTGCCACGGCTTCTGCCCTTGCCAGGCGCAGCAGGAGCTCTAGATTCTCACTGTAGCCAGGCACCCGCAGCAAGAACTGCTTCCGCGCCACCTGCTCACCAAAAATCTGGGGTGTGTCCTCCAAGAGTTTCACCAAAGGCTGGATTTCGTAGAATTGAGCCTCACGGTACACCTCAGGGATGTGCTGTGTAGGCACCTGCCCACTACGTAGGTAATCCAGAATAGGCCCAAAATAGGTGCCAGGGCGATCGATGAAGAAGCGGCCCTCTGCATCAGTGCAGGCCTTGGTTGAGCTGGAGAACATCTCTGACAGTTTTGAGCCTGGGAGTTTTCTCAGAGTGCCCACTGTGGTGGTGTAGATCTGGCCCCCGATGTTCAACTCTACAACGGTAGATACCTGCAGGCAAAAGCAGCAGAGTGAACCAACAGCACCATCTCCAGAAAGCTCATGACCTGAATAACCTAATACAGAACCTGGGCAAACCTCAACCTTTGGCTTCAGCTATTTGAAGTTCCACCATACTGAAAGGAATTATATTTATGCTGTGTAGCTCCAGAAGGTAGACATTTTAAGAAGAAAAAAGAGGAACCGGGCGTGGTGGCTCAAACCTGTAATCCCAGCACTTAGGGAGGCTGAGACAGGAGAATCACCAGTTCAAAGCCAGCCTCAGCAACGGCGAGGTGTTAAGCAACTCAGTGAGATCCTGTCTCTACATAAAACACAAAATAGGGCTGGGGATGTGGCTCAGTGGTCGAGTGCCCCTGAGTTCACTCCCTGGTACCAAAAAGAAGAAGAAGAAGAAGAAAAAAGACTTCAGATACAAGAATACCTATTCAAGCATTTTATTTATATTTTTAATTTTTTTTTTAGGTACTGGGGACTGAACCTAGGAGCACTTTACCCTGATCTACATCCCTCGCCCTTTTTATTTTTTATTTGAGGCAGCATCCTCACTAAGTTGCTTATGGCCTTGCTAAGTTGCTAAGGCTGGTCTCAGACTTGGATCCTCCTGCCTCAGCCTTGGAGTCACTCCGATTACAGGCACATGGCCCCACATCTAGTTTCAAGCATTTTAACTTCTTTAGATTACAAAGATGATAGTGAAAACTGCTGTGGAATTCCCAGTGATAATATTTCCAAAGTATGTGGCCTCTGGCAAGACTTTTCCCCTCCCTGAGTCTCAGTTTCCTGAGAAAGAAAAAAATATGCAATTTTCTGTGGTACTGGAATTGAACCCAGTGCCTGCCATGCATGCTAGGCAAGCACTCTACTACTGAGCTACATTCCTAGCCCTGAGAATATGCAGCTCTTAAGTTAGGAATTTCCAAGCTTGGACACTCAGATCTATAAAGCAATTTAAATTAAAGAAAGTAAAGGGCTGGATATGGTGATGCACACTTGTCATCCCAGCTACTCAAGAGGCTAGGTAGGAGGATCACAAATTTGAGGCCAACCTGAGCAACTTAGTGAAACCCTACCTCAATATTAAAAATAAAAAGGACTTGTGGTGTAGCTCAGTGGTAGAATGCACCTGGTTCAATCCCTACTGCTGCAAAAAAAAAAAAAAAAAAAAAATTAGAAAAAGAAAGGAAGGAAGGAAAAGGTGGGAGTGGGTGGTAATGATCCACATTTCGGGAAAGTTTCAGTAGCAGAGCATTTGCATCATGTGTGAGGCACTGAGTTCAATTCTTGGCACCACATACAAATAAATGAATAAAATAAAGGTCCATCAACAACTAAAAAAATTTTTTTATAAAGTTTATAGAACTAGTATTCATTCAGGAAGTATTTCTTGGGTACTTACTATGGACTCACATACAGCGCTAGGAGTTAAAGACAAAAATTCTCTTTGTGTATATATGTGTAGTACTAGGGACTGAACCTAGGAGCACTTTACCACTGAGCTACATCTCAGCCCATTTTTTTTTTTTTGTACTGGAGATTGAACTCAGGGGCACTCGACCACTGAGCCACATCTCCAGCCCTATTTTGTGTTTTATGTAGAGACAGGGTCTCACTGAGTTGCTCAGCACCTCACCCTTGCTGAGGCTGGCTTTGAACTCGCGATTCTCCTGTCTCAGCCTCCCAAAGTTCTGGGATTACAGGCTTGTGCCACCACGCCCCACTTCAGCCCTTTTTATTTTTTATTTTAAGACAAGTTCTTGCTAAGTTGCCCAGGCTGGCCTTGAACTTGTGATCCTCCTGCCTCAGCCTCCTAAACCACTAGAATTACAGGCAAATGCCACCACACCCTGAAAGGACAAAAATTCTTCTATCATCAGAAGATTAGCAGTTGACATACCCTTGATTAATTTTAAAAAATGGAATTTGTGGGCTGGAGATGTAACTTTTTTTTTTGGTACTGGGGATTGAACTCGGGTACTTGACCACTGAGCCACATCCCCAGCTCTGTTTTGTGTTTTATGTAGAGACAGGGTCTCACAGAGTTGCTTAGTGCCTCGCCGTTGCTGAGGCTGGCTTTGAAATCGCGATTCTCCTGTCTCAGCCTCCCAAAGTGCTGGAATTGCAGGCGCATGCTACAGCGCCGGCTTGGAGATGTAACTTGATGGTATAGCACTTGCCTAGTGTGTGCAAGGGTTCCATCCCTAATAGCAGGGGAAAAAAGAAAAAAGAAAAAGGAATTTGTTTCATGGATGTTTTTCAAAATATGAGCCATGGGCTTAAATAATAATAGGACTGGTCAATACTAGATACAGTGGATGTAAAACTGCTTCATAAACTGTAAACGTACAAAGGTAAATTAAATTAAGCTGTCCAATAGAATTTTTAAAAACCTCCTCTCTGTGCCGGACCCTGGGCTGAGAACCAAGGATGTAGATGAGTCTGATGTGGTGCCTGCTTCGAGATGCCCACAGGAAAGCAGGAAGAGGGACATGGAAACAGACTGGAAGTTGTGCTGCATTTGAGGAAAATTTGGGTGCTGCCAAAACACCCAACATGCTCAAGGCCCAGGGTTTTATTCCCAGCACTGCAAACAAACAGAAGACTATATAATGATTCGTACACATGAAGTGATACACCAATTGTTAGTTTTACAAACTAGCTTCCTAAACAATTTTTGTTATTTAAAGTTCACTCATTCAATAAAATATGTATGCAAGTACTTTGTACTTTGTGCCAGGTACCTGGGATCCAGTGATGAACAAGCAGGACACAGTTCCAGCCTTCATCGTCTAGTAACTCTGCAGTTTTATTGTTTTTGGTTTTGTTTTGTTGTTGTTTTGAGGGGTTTTGGACACTTAACTGCTAAGCCATGTCCCCAACCCTTTTAATTCTTTTTTTTTTTTTAATGTTTATTTTTTAGTTGTAGGTGACAGAATATCTTTATTTTATTTTTATGTGGTGCTGAGGATTGAACCCAGTGCCTTATGTGTGCTAGGCGAGCACGCTACCACTGCGCCACAATCCCAGCCCCCTTTTAATTCTTTATTTGGAGACAGGGTCTCACTAAGTTGCTTAGGACCTCACTAATTTGCTGAGGCTAGCCTCAAACTTGTGATATTCCTGCCTCAGCCTCCTGAGTCACTGGGATTACAGGAGTGGGCCACCACGCTCATCTTGTGCAGTATTTTATATGCATTATCTAATTCAATCATAATCACGGTGCTATTAGAATGTATTCAATCCCTATTTTACAGATGAAGAAATTAAAGCTGAAGGAGGTAAAGTAAGCTGTTTAAGATCAACCAGCTATTAAGTGATGATTTGAACTCAGGTCTGCTGTACTCCAAACTTGAGTTCTTGATCATTTCATAAATCACCTCCATTCTTCTCCATTCTTCATCTTCTTACTGATTCATTCATTTGACAAAACATATGGAAGACCATTGCATGCAGGCAGATGATTAAGACACAGCCTCTGCCCTC
This sequence comes from Geosciurus inauris, assembly GCA_004024805.1. Taxonomy (NCBI): domain Eukaryota; kingdom Metazoa; phylum Chordata; class Mammalia; order Rodentia; family Sciuridae; genus Geosciurus; species Geosciurus inauris. Next base: position 18,333 of record PVHX01008673.1, read on the forward strand.
AAACAGCTTGCAGAGGGGAGAGAGAAACAGATGGCTTAAACATGTAGGTGCTGAGAGGAAGACTCAAACGTAGGAGGTGTCAACTTTTTGTGGTTGTGTTTTGAAAGTTCTGATTTCCAAAGGGATATGATGACTGCTACTGCCACCTGTGTAACGTTAAAGGGAAGATTGGATTCCCGACCTGGAGACTTCACAAGTCATTGCAGGGTCAAGGATGAAAAAAGGGCTCAGGATTGTTCTTCAGTCTGATTTAGGTATTACCTCATTCTTAACTGGTCTGTGGACTCTACCTCTAAGACTAAAGTTCTATACTAGAATTAAGGGAGCCAAACACAATCAAACTGCTGGAAAGCACTGAGTTGTCATGGCAACAGCTCCTACCAGGGGGACAGTTGTGCTGGCTAGATGGGAAAAAGCAGAGGAGAGGATGCTTCTTGTCAGCAGCTGTCAGTACAGCTGAGAGAAATAAGCCCAGATCTATGACTACTCCTTTCTCCCCTTAACTTCAAGGGCCTTGGCAGGGCTGTTTGGTTAACCCTGAGGTCACCACTGCAAAGCAGGCAGTTAAATGTGAATTCACAGACTTCACCCCTTAAATGAACCAATGCGTTCTCATTACTCTTATATCACTGAAAGCTTGCAGATCTTTTCTTTCTTTGTGTGTGTTCTGTTCTGGGGACTGAACCCAGGGACACTTTACCACTGGAGCTACATTCGTAGTCCTTTATTTTGGGACAAAGTCTCACTGAGTTGCTGAGTATCTCCCCGAGTTGCTTGCAATCCTCCTGCCTCAGCCTCCTGAGTTGCTGAGATTACAGGCCTGTGCCATTGCATCTGACTCACAGGTCTTCTTAAAGGTCTCTATATCACAGGTGAGGAAAACTCACAGAGTCATGTAACTAGGAAGTGATGAAGTAGAACTGGGAACAAATCCTTATCAATTAGTCTACAGCATGGGTACCCCGCCCCACCCTGAAAATCCAGCGCTACTGCTGCGAATAACTAGCTCTATGCCCAGGGCAGTTCATTTTCTTTCTCTGAATTTAAATTTAGTCATCTATGAAACTGGAAGGCAAAATGGACAGAAAACTCTAAATTCCTCCAGCTCTCAAAGTTTAATATAAGTCTAATCATTTCAAATATCCTTTCTGAAGCTAATTTCCAGATGCTCCAAAATACAGCCTCCATCCTGACATCCTCAGCCCCATTGCTTTGTTTATTAGCTGCTGCTGCTGCTGCTGCTGCTGCTTTTTTTTTTAACAGTGTTGGGGATTGAACCTAGGGCCTCATGCATGCTAGACACTCTAATACTGCACCATATCCCCAGCCCCCTGCTTTACTTATCAAACAAGAAAGACTTCAGCCTTCTTTCCAAGCTGCTACTGTTACTATTGGTGCTACTACTTCCTTTTCCCCCTGTGCTGGGGACTGAACCCAGGGGGATCTACCACTGGTCTCTACCCAGATCATTTTAGTTTTTATCTTGAGACAGGGTCTCACTAAGTTTTCCAGGCTGGCATTGAACTCAGGATCCTCCTGCCTCAAGTCTCCTGAGTAGCTAGTGCAGTAAGACTTCTTTTCTATCCCTCCTTTGGAACCACCTGCCCTTCCTCAGTTAGGGGCTACCAGTCCCTCTGCCAAAGCATTCCTGAATAGATGGGAAAGCCTGACCCAGGCCCTGTGGCCATGGGCTGAGAAAGCCATAGTATTTTGGATTCCCTACTAGGTTCCAAGCTGGTGCTGGCCATGAGGATTCAGGGATGAATCAGACTCAGCCTTCACCCAATCTACAGGGTCCCTACACATCTCACCTACTCCCTCAAATATTCATATGTTTCCTTAGATCACTCTCAGCTGAGTAAAAAAAGAGACATCTCCCCAGGATATCCTCCAAGCCCTTCAAGATCTCTCACCAACCCAACCCTGAACTTTCTCACTTTCCTACTGTTATCTGAGCCTAAGTAACCTTGCATTCTGCTCCTATTCCCCAAACTCCCCACACACCTAATCAATCACCAAATCCTAGCAATTCTATTTGCCTGGTGAGTTCGTGCCATGGCCCCCTGGACTTCCCTGAGATCCATGCTCCATTCTGAAATCAGAGTCCCTTTTCTGAAGTGCAAAACTGATGTTGTAGCTCCCTGGGTTTTTTGTTTTGATACCAGGGATTGAACCCAAGGGTACTTAACCACTGAGCCACATCCCCAGCCCTTTTAAAATTTTTCTTTTTGGGGGCTGGGATTATGGCGCAGTGGTAGCGTGCTCGCCTAGCGCGCATAAGGCACTGGGTTTGATCCTCAGCACCACATAAAAGTAAAATAAAGATATTCTGTCACCTACAACTAAAAAATAAACATTTAAAAAAATTTTTTTCTTTTTTATTTTGAGACAGGGTCTTGCTAATTTACCAAGGCTGCCTTTGAACTTGCGATCCTCCTGTTTCAGCCTCCCAAGCCTCTGGGAGCCACTGGGATTACAAGCATACACCACCTCAGCCACACACTCCCTTCTTTAAACAGTGATTCTTGCAGGTGCGGTGGTGATAGTACAGACCTATAATCCCAGCAACTCTGGAGGCTGAAATAACAGGATTGCAAGTTCAAAGCCAGCCTCAGCAATTTAGCAAGACCCTAAGCAACTTAACAAGCACACATCTCAAAATTAAAAAAATACAAAGGGAGCACTGGGGTTGTGGCTTAGTGGTAGAGCTCTCACCTAGCACATGTGAGGCACTGGGTTTGATCCTCAGCACCACGTAAATTAATAAAGGTATTGTGTCCATCTACAACTAAAAAAAATTTTTTTTAAATATATAAAGGAGGGCTGGGATTGTAGCTCAGCGGTAGAGCGCTTGCCTCGCATGCGTGAGGCCCTGAGTTCGATCCTCAGCACCACATACAAAGCAATAAAATAAAGACATTGTGTCCATCAACAACTAAAAAAATATTTTAAAAAAAAATGCCCAACACTTAAAAAATATATATATATATATATAAAGGAGTGGGGCTATAGCTCAGTGGTAAAGCAGCCCTAGGTTCAATTCCCAGTACCCACTCCCCCTCAAAAAAACAAAAACAAAAACAAAAAAAACCCCACTTGAATAACTTTTCATTCTCTTCCAGATAAACTGTTGACTCCTTAACAAGGCTTAAAAGTCTCTTTGTAACATGGCTACTGCTTGGCCTCTAGTGATCCAGGAATAACACCACCTGCTTGCTCTCCTCCAGGACTTTAATGTCTTCCTGCTTCCCTTGCCTTCACTGAGTCCTCATCTTTCAAGTCAGTTCCCCCAGGAATCCTTCTAATAGGGTTGTTTCAGGATACCACAGGGCTGAGTACTCCCACCGTTACAGCAGTTCTCTTCCTGTAATACCCGGTGTATTCATCTGGATCCCCCATTACACTGTGAAGGTTCCTAAGGGAGAGACTCCTAGTTCACCAGTATGTCACTAGTACATGCTACAAGGCTCAACACACCAGGAACATTCAATAAATGTTAGATTGACTCACAAGAGCACTTAGTATTCTAATAAAGGCCAATCTTGCCCTACCTGGCATCATTCTCAGTGCTGACTCCCTAAGTTGCCCGGCCTTTGCCCAGGAATGGGTTGTTATTTATTGAGCACCTAGGGCAACAAGCACTGAGTACCCTGAGTACACAACACCTAGAGCACACAGATACTGAGCTAGTGGCTTTGTCAACAGCTAACACCAACAACACTATCATCACTCTACTGGAAAGAGCCATACCCTTCCCCACTGCTGAATCCCCTTTCCTTTCCTTCAATATTCAGCATGGCACATGGGCCAGGAGAGAATCAGAATTTTTCTGCTTCTGCAGTGCACAGGGGCTTTTTTTTTTTTTTTTTGATACTCTTCCAAAGTTCCCTCTCCCAAGTCCTGGGGGCAAATAAGCAAGCAGGGGGACTCAAGACCCAGGAAGAGGGCAGGCAAAGGCAGATGGCATGGGAAGGCAATGAACCTCTCTGTTGGGCTGGTTGAATAGATTCCCCTATCTGGGGAAGGGGAAAGGGAGAGACACAGCAAGAACAGGTTATTACAGAGCCAGGGGGAGGTCGGGAGAGGGGACAAGCCACACACAGAGTGGAACTAAAACAAAGGACACAAAAGTCAAGCGGAGAGGGAGGAAACAGAGGTGGCCGGGCAAGAAAAAGAGCAGCGAAACAGGTGCTGTGGTGCACACAGGTAATCCCAAGTGACTCCAGAGGCTAAGGCAGCAGGATGGTAAATTCCATACCAGCCTCAGCAACTGAAGGGAGACCTTGTCTCAAAATAAAATAAAAAGGGCCGGGGCTGTGGCTCAGTGGTAGAGTGCTCGTCTAGCATGTGCCCGGCCCTGGGTTCAATCCGCAGCAAAGAAAGAGAAAAGGAAGGAAAGAAAAGAAAAAGCGCAAAGAGGAGAATCTGCACAGAGCTGAATAGGGACCAAGGCGCGAAAGCAGAGTGTACAAAGCAGGAGGGACAGCCACCAAGGACAAAGGAGAGCGCCCAGCCCGAGGAAGAGGGAGGCACAACGCACCAGGAACGGGAGACTCAGACAGGGGGAGGGACGGGCAGAGAAGAAAAGACCGCGAAGGGAAACCCTGGTGGCCGGAGAGCCAGAGGGGACAGGCGCGCGAATGTAGCATGCCCCAGCCCACCCGTCCGCCCCGCGCAGCCACGCACTCACTGTCGGCGGGCTGGGCCGCATATTCTGGGGCGTCGAGGTCAAACTCATAAGGGCTAGTGGACAGTTAGCACTAAGAACTCCAGCAGCATGCAAATAACTCTGCTAGGCGGAAATGTACTCAACCACCTGCGGGTGGGCGGGCCTGGGTTGGGCGAGGCCCGGGTGAGACCCTAGGCACCGCCCCTTCCCGGGCCAGGAGTTTCTCAGTCAAATGGGGAAGGCAGAGGGAATTGATGCTGACTACCAGGGACTTGCTACTCTTTCATGGCTGGTGAAAGATACGCAATTCCCATTTTACAGATGAGAAAAGCGAGGCTCCGGCATGTAGAGTGGGCTGTGTGGACTATTTTTCCACCTCAGGGCAGCTGCTAGGATTGCAAAGCATAACCAGTGTTGAAAAGATCTAGATACCTATTATTTTCCTTGTTAAAACATAACCCATGAGGCCGGGGTTATGTCGCCGTGGTAGCGTGCTTGCCTAGAACGCGTGAGGCACTGGGTTCGATTCACAGCACCACATAAAAATACAATAAAGAGGGGCTGGGATTGTAGCTCAGTGGTAAAGCGCTTGCTTTGCATGCGTGAGGCACTGGGTTCGATCCTCATCACCACATAAAAATAAATAAATAAAAAATAAAGATATTGTGTTCATCTACAACTAAAAAAAATTTAAAAAAAATACAATAAAGATATTCTGTCCACCTACAACTAAAAAATTTAAAAAAACATTACCCATTAGCAGGGGGGAGGATAACTCCCCTCTCCTCGTGTGTGGGCTGTGCATAGTGATTTATTGAAGAGTTCAGTATGGAAAGGGTGAAAAAGAGAGGTAACTTTGCTGTTGTGAAACTGACAAATACTACCACTTCAGCCAGGTTATCAAAGTCAACATCAACAGTCACTAATCTTGATCATGGTATGTACATTTGATATGTGATGAAAATGATCTTCCTCTAAGCAGGGCATGATGGTGCATATCTGTCTGGGCAACATAGAAAGACCCTGTCTAAAGAGAAGAGAAAGAGGGAGGGGAGGGGAGGGGAGGGAAGGGGAGGGAAATGTACCTCCCAAAAAACCTATAACCCCAGTCTAATAGTAAGAAAAATATCAGATAAATTCCAGTATCAGGTCAGGCACTGTGGCACATGCCTGTAATCCCAGCTATTGAGGAGGCTGAAACAGGAGTTTCTCAAGTTTAAGTCCAGCCTGGGCAATTTAATGAGACTGTGTCTCAAAATAAAAAATTAAAAGGACTGGATTCTGGGGATGTAGCTTAGTAGTAGAGCACCCCTGGGTTCAATCCCTAGTATTGGGGGAAAAAAGCAATGCCAGACAAACTCCAGTAGAAAGACATTCTAAAATATAGCTGACCAGTACTCCTCAAAATTATCAAGGACATCAAAAAACAGGAAGGGAAATCTGAGAAACCCTCATAGCCAAGAGTGGCTTAAGGACACAGAAGACTAGATGTAATATAGTATCCTAGATGGGATAACAAAAAAGAAAAACTAAAGACATATAAATAAGGTATTAGCCTCAGTTAATAATAGCATATCAATATTGGTTCATGAATAAATGTAACAAATGTACAATTTTTTTTTTGGTACTGGAGATTGAACTCAGGGGCACTCGACCACTGAGCCACATCTCCAGCCCTATTTTGTGTTTTATGTAGAGACAGGGTCTCACTGAGTTGCTCAGCGCCTCACCCTTGCTGAGGCTGGCTTTGAACTCGCGATTCTCCTGTCTCAGCCTCCCTAAGTGCTGGGATTACAGGCTTGAGCCACCGCGCCCAGCTACAAATGTACAATATTAAAACGTAATATGTTAAGAACAGGGAACTGGGCATGGCGGCACATCTCTGTAATATCAGCAATTTAAGAGACTGAGGCAGGACAGTTGCAAGTTTAAGGCCAGCCTGGGCAAATTAGTGAATTGTAAAACACTAGGTGAGAGGCTGGGGTGGTAAAACACCCTAGGTTCAATCCCCAGTACCACAATAAATAAATAAATAATAGGGAAACTGTGTGTAGTGTATATGGAAACTGTACTATAATTTCAATTTTTTTGTAAATCTAAAACTGTTCAAAAAAGGAAGATCTAAAAAATCAACTTAGTTAAAAAATAACAATAATTTGACCATTCTAGGAAATCGTACAGTGTTTGCTCAAAAAATTCTAAAATACACCTATCATAAGATCCAGCAATTGCCCTTTTTTTTTTTTTTTTTTTTGGTACTGGAGATTGAACTCAGGGGCACTCAACCACTGAGCCACATCCCCAGCCTTATTTTGTGTTTTATGTAGACATAGGGTCTCACTGAGTTGCTTAGTGCCTCGCCGTCACTGAGGCTGGCTTTGAACTCGCGATTCTCCTGTCTCAGCCTCCCAAAGTGCTGGGATTACAGCAATTGCATTTTTGACTACTTTTCCAAAGAAGTAGAAAACAAGGTCTTGAAGCGACATTTGTTCACTCATGGTCATGGCAGCATTATCCACAATAGCCAAGAGATGGAAGTATCCCAAATGCCCATCAAGAGGTGAATGGATAAACAAAGAGTAATATATAAACACAACAGAATATTATTCAGGCTTAAAACAAATGGCATTCTGACATGTGTCAACATGAATGAACCTCAAAGACATTATGCTAAGTGAAATAAGTTCTGCAAGAAGAAAAAACTTGATGATTCTTATGCAGAAACTAGGTAAAATAAAAAAAGGGAGGGGATCAGATATCATAAAGATAAAGGAAAGATCAGTGGAGTATAAGAAGATCAGGAGGTAGGGAGGAGGGACAGGAGAGATGAGGAAATACAGAATGAATTTAACAAAATCATACTATGTCCATGTATAAATATACCACAGTGAATTCTACCTTTATGTATATGTATAAAGCACTAATCAAAAATTTTAAAAAATAAGTGAAAGGAAGATCAGTAGAGAAGAGAGAATAGGAGGAAAGAAGAGGAGAAAGGGGAGGGCACAAGGGACTGAAATGGAGTAAATCAAACTCCATGCATGTACAATTTTGAAAAAGTATAAAAGAGAAAAAGAAAAGGCAACATCATAAGACAAGCATAAGACATTCCATGAGGAAGTCAGTTTTTCAATTTGGGGAAATCTGGCAAGGCTTCACAGAAGAGGGTCAGTCTTGAAGGAGGAAGAGGTTTGTTGGAGAGGAATCTGAATGGAATCCTTTCCAGCAGAGAGGGAAATTGTACAAAGTGAAGGAGAGAGGAAAAGGGAAATTATCATGTGGTGAGTACTGACAGTGAACAGACTCTCATGCCAATCCTTCTCAACAGAATTGCTGCACAGATGAAGAAACTGAAGCTTGGGGAAGTTAAATGAGTGGCTCAAAAGTCATACTACTGGTAATTTTTGGAGCCACGTTTAGACTCCATGTCTTTGTCACTCAAAAGTTCTCTCTCTTTGCCCATGAAGAATTGTTGGGTAACCGGGTATATTAGTCCATTTTCTATTACTAAGACAAAATACCTGATTCTGGGTACTTTATAAAGGAAAGAGATTTATTTAGCTAACAGTTTGGGAGGCTGAAAGTTCAAAATCAGGAGACCCATCCCTTCAGCTCTGATGAGGACTCCCTTGGCTGGGTTACAACATGGCAGTTGGCATCATGGTGAGATTATGTGAGAGAAGGAGAGATCACATTTCAAGATCAGAAGCCAGAGAGACACCAGAGAGAAGCCAGTAATAACCTCCCACTAGTCCCACCTCTTAAAGGTCCCACCACATGTTAACATCACCACACTGGGTACCACGCTTCCAACACATGAATCATCAGGAAACACTCTGAAAAACCATGACACCAGGCGAAGTATGTTTCTTAAACATTATACCTCTGCAAAAGGATCCAAGCCATGGGGAGGGACCTGTGATCTCTTCAAGGCAGGCTTCCCTGCTCATTGTGTCTGGGTTGGGGAGCTTCCCTTGAGTTCCATACAGCACTGTCCTTTGCATAGTCTGACTCCTCCCAAAGGCTGATCAGTCACGTGGGTCAGGATGATTCCACAGGGAGGCAGACTTCTGAAGTGTATTCACCCCAGAAAGGAGGGCTGACCATTCCAAGGGGCAGTGGGTGAACACCAAGCAGCCTGGGTTTTTAGGTCCACTTCCTGTTTCTTCCCAGGCCCCAGCTGCCCTCTCATGTCTTCCTACCTTTATTGATGTGTTTCCCTCCACCTACCAGTTCATTCGTCTCTGCCTGGAAAACTCCAGCTCAGCTTCAAGATCAAATTCAGATGGTCCTGTTATGGTTTGGATATGAGGTGTCCCTCAAAAGCTCCTGTGTTAACGCAGGAATTTTCAGAGGCAAAATGAATAGATGAGAACTGTTACTTAATCGATCCATTCTAGTTTGAATAAATGGACTCTGTGGTAACTGTGAGCAGGTGGGGCATGATTGGAGGAGGGGGGCCACTATGAGCTTGCCCTGGAAGGGTTCATCTTCCCTGAGGCCATCCCTACTCCAACTCTTTTTTTCCTGGCTGTCATGAATGGAGCAGCTTCCCTCCACCATACACTTCATGACATGGTTCTGTCATGAAGCAGAACCATGATGTTCTGCTTCACCCTGGGCCCAGAGCAATGAAATCAGTCAACCATGGATTAACCTCTGGAACCAAAAGCCAAAATAAACTTTTCCTCCTCTTTCTCTAGGTTGTGTGTGTGTGTTTACTGAGGCACTTTGCCACTGATCCTCATCCCTATTCCTTTATTTTATTTTATTTATTCATTTATTTATTTTGGTACTGGAGATTGAACTCAGGTGTACTTGACCACTGAGCCACATCCCCAGCCCTATTTTGTGTTTTATGTAGCGACAGGGTCTCACTGAGTTGCTCAGCACCTCGCCATTGCTGAGGCTGGCTTTGAACTCACAATTCTCCTGTCTCAGCCTCCCAAAGTGCTGAGATTACAGGCTTGCGCCAATGTGCCCAACTTGCTTTATTTTATTTTTATTTATTTATTTATTAAAAAAATTTTTTTTTTAGTTGTTGATTGACCTTTATTTATTCATTTGTTTATATGTGGTGCTAAGGATCGAACCCAGTGCCTCCCACATGTGAGGCAAGTGCTCTACCACTGAGCCACAACCTCAGCCCCTATTTTATTTTTATTTTGAGACAGGGTCTCACTTAAGTTGCTTAGAGCCTTGATAAATTGCTAAGGCTTAAACTTGCAATACTTCTGCTCCAGCCTCCTGAATTTCTGGGATTACAGGTATGTGCCACCATGCCTGGCATCACCTGCATTTTATGTACAAGTACTCCTAGACTACCAAAAATGAAGCGTCTGTACCAGAGTCAGCAACAACAGGCAAGAAACCAGGTCCTAGCTCTGGCTCAGCCACTCATTCACAGAATAACCTGGGGCCAGTCCCTCCCCATCTCTGGGCTTCAGTTCTCTGCCTATAACATGGTAGGGAGTGGGGGATTATCTGAGAGGGTCGGTTATCTTGTCTTGCTTGATGCTATGGCAACAAAAGAATTCAAAGGCCCCCTGGTGTTGTCTGCGCTGGATCTTATTTCCCTTTGGCCTGATTGCAAGAGCAAGTGCTGTTTCCCTCTGCCCTCCTCCCACTCACCAGCTCTTTGTTCTTCCTGAGACAAAGCCTCCAGCCCTCTGCTCCCCAGGCAGCTGGGCTTCTGGCCAGCCAGCCAAGTGGCAGCTGGGACTCAGATGAAAGGGCCCTCAGAAGGCTACCTGTGGCAGAGTGCCCAGCCCAGGCCTGGCAGCCCCGGGCCCAGCAGCCCTGGGCCCAGCTGTCCCATGAGGCATTCTGCCCGCCCCTCCCACACAAGGCTCCTTTTGTGAGCTCCACAGAAGAGGACACTCATGTCAGCTCACAAGAACCCCTTCCATTCCCTTCCCTCTGCCCCACAGCTGCTTAAGAAATAACCAGGTCTTTAGGGAATGTTCCAGGACGTATCAGACTGGCCTGACTCTGTGCCAGGGAGAGTTTTATCCTATTTAATCTTCAGAACAATGCTGGTTCCAAATATTGCCATTCTCTCTCTCTCTCTTTTTTTTTTTTTTTTTGGTATCAGGGATTGAACTCAGGGGCACTCGACCCCTGAGCCACATCCCCAGCCCTATTTTGTGTTTTATGTAGAGACAGGGTCTCACTGAGTTGCTTAGCACCTCGCCATTGCTGAGGCTGGCTTTGAACTCGTGATTCTCCTGTCTCAGCGAACATGCATATTTCTGCGTGCCTACTACGTGTCAATCATCGTACCAGGCGCTGGGAAGAAAGCAGTGAGTTAGGAGACAAGAGCTGGCTTTGCTGGCCTCACTTTCAGCAGGGACACAAATTGTAATTGAATAACCACAAATAAATATCTGGTTTACACAGTGTGAACAGTCTTGAGAGGAAAGAACTAGGAACTATAGTTATAGATAGATATGCTAAAGAGTGGATAAATAATGGTGGACTCATTAGAGGGGATCTAGGGCAGGTGAGGTCTCAAGGGTGAAGAGGAGTTCAGTGGAAGGAGGGTAGGGTACAGCAGGGTGCACAGGACCCTGAGCTCTGAGGCAGGAAGCAGTTGCTGAGTTAGAGGAGGAACAGGAAGAAGGAGGCCTGTGACAGAAGAGCAAGGAAGGGCACCCTCTTTTGATCATCTTTGGCTGAGATACCCTGTTAGAAAAGCCACATTATAAACCACAGGGCATAGTGGGCACACCTGTAATCCCAGTGACTGGGGAGGCTGAGGCAGGAGGATCACAAATTCAACGCCAGCCTCAGCAATTTAGTGAGGCCCCATGCAATTTAGCGAGACTCTGCCTCAAAAATAAAAAAATCTGAGAAAAATTAATTTATTTGCAGTTTGGCCAAAAAGGGAAGATAGCTAATTTGCCTTCCCAAACCCCCTGAAGAATTAGGATTAGGGAAAGAACAAAAGCAGATATATGCATATGTGTCAAGCTGTGTGGGGTTATAAATCATTTCTCTTTCTTTTTTTCTTTCATTTTAAATTTCTTTAATTGTCAACTAGCTTTTTGCCTAGTCTTTGGAGGATCATTATTTAGTGCTTCAACTGATTCATTTTTTCACTTTCTCCTCATTGTATCTACAAACCACCTAAAGGTCTCATTTCCTCTGATGAACATTGTTCTTTGACACATTACCAAAATAGACCCTATGCTTTAACCACACAGGACAAGGTTGGAAAGTGTGAATATCTCGATGATTTTTTTAAGGTATTATTTTTTTACTGCTGTTTTCAAATTATTTTTAACAGTTTCTAAGGACATGGCCACAGCTGCCTGAAGCATGTCTTCTTCACTCACGGAATCGCCTAGATCGCTCCAGGTGCTCCTGAACTTGGGGTTGGCCTTTTACACGGATGTGAAACCTGTTCTGGTAGATCTACTCGCAGCTACTGCTGCTGTTGATTTTCAAAGTAGGCTTCTCTTCTTTTCTGCAGCTTTTCTGAAGTAAGATTTGTACTGATGTCTGGGGAATATCTGGAGATATATTTCTGGAACTACCTTGCATACCGAGCTAAATAGCCCTGCGGAGATCTGCTTCTTCATCTTCCATGTCAATTTCCTGGCGACTTAGTGCCAAAGCTCTCTGCAAATCCTCCTCATCTTCATCTAACATTCCTGATCAATCATTTGCTTCTAAGACTCGTTCCAGGTCTGTTCTAAGGACGCTTTGTTCTTTTAGTTGTGCTAATTCTTTTCCAGTAAGTTTTGGTCGATGCATCTGTTGGACCCTTATCATCTGCAGAAGCCGGTCAGCTTCACAATCAGGTAGATCACCCTTAACAACAAATATAGAATAACCTTCCTGTTGTAATTGAGCCAAGAAAAGTGCAAGATATGTATCTGGTATTAATTCTGGACCCGTCAAGACAGAATTCAAGTTAAACAACTGTTTTCCTAATTTTAAAACTGTAAACCAATGTTCTTTATAAATAATTTTTTCATTTATAGGATCAATCCTGAGCCTTTAATACTCTGGGCTGTTGAACAGGATTAGTTCTAAACTCTAAACTTTCAAGGCATTGCTTATAACCTGAATAGAAAAAAAGCCACTGTCATCTATCTTTCCTGAAGGCTGCTATAAATATGTGTGATACTCTTCACTAGTAACTCCTCCTTCTGCCATTCTCACCTTTCTTCTTCATCCAGCTGATGTGCAATGGAGGATAATTGCACAGGGCTAAAATATTCTCCTTGAAATAGGTTATTCAGGCAATGCTGAGCACAACGCGAGCCTTCTTGTTTCTCGTGGAAGATGGACTCCATGTTTATTTGTATTTTCTCTTTCTTTTTTTCAGTGTTAGGGATCAAACCTCGTGCTTGCTAGGCAAGCCCTCTACCACTGATCTAGGGATTGAACCAGGAACATTTTACCATTCTGCCTGTGAGCTATATCACCAGTCCCTTTTTCTTTTCTTTTCTTTTCCTTTCTTTGCGTGTGTGTGTGTGTGTGTGTGTGTGTGTGTGTGTGTGTGTGAGTGTTGGAATCTGGCTGACTTGCTCAGGCCAGCCTGGGACTTGTGATACTTCTCTCTCCACCTCTCAAATAGCTGATATTACGGGAGTGTGCCACTGTGCCTTCCTGGCTATAAATCTGGTTTGCAGATCCTGTTGGCATCCTCCTTGTGCCAGAGGACAGCATTTTGAGGGGTAGTTTTCATGTCAGCATGAGATGAATGAAACAGATGCTATTTAGGGGCTTCCCCTCTGAATTAAGGGCAGCTTGCTCTGGCTGCAAGTGAAAGCTATCTGACCACACCCCAACACTGAGATCCTCAGGGCACCAAGAAAGCTGAAAATGGAAACTGCCCCTGCTCAGGTCCACCTAGCACTGAGCTGACTCAGTAGACACAGGGACATCTCCTGCCTTCTCTCTCACTGCACTGACTCTTCTTTCAAAGCTCTACTCACCTTTGGGGATCTTGAAATGATAAGTTTCTTCTGTTTTCCTTCAAAGCTGGCTTTGGATAAAACTTATTTTCCTACTAATTTGACTCTTCATATTTCTGGAGCAGAACATGGTAGCCTAGCCTCTTCCTTTCCAGGCTGGTGTTGGAGCCGCCAGGTATCATGGTTGCCTATGGTACTGAAGATAGGAATCTTTGACTCCAGGTGTGTAAGAATGGAGTTTGAATCAAGCGAGCATGAATATACAGGCAAAGCTTTAATCAGAAAAAGAAAAGGGGAGGAGGCTTCACCTCCAGGAGAAAGAGACAGGTCTGATTGAGAAAAAAGTCAGAACTGTCCATGAACAAATGCATGGCCCAGCCCTTTATTGAGTGGCTGGGGCAGGAACGGTAAAATATTTAAGGAGTTTCTTTTTTGTGTAATACTTTTTTTTTTTAGTTATTTTATTTAAATGTGTTTCAAGTCATAGTACATAACCAGAGCTCAGTTTTTCTTGTGTAATACTTTTGCAGATACCTTTTGGCATCACACTGTACCTGGTGTTTATGGCTGATCTGGTTAAGAGTAGGGGGATGAGAGCCAGGTGACACACATCTATAATCCCAGCCACGCAGGAGGCTGAGGCAGGAGGATTCCAAGTTCAAGGCCAGCCTCTGTGATTTACAAAGGCTTTAAGCAACTTAGTGAGACTCTGTTTCAAAATGAAAAATAAAAAGTGTTGGCGATGTAGTTCGGTGATAAAGCACCCACTGGGTTCCATTCCCAGTACCAAAAAAAAACAAAAAACAAAAACCTTCAGTAACAGATTATAAATTGAGAGAGTTTTGTCCCCTATTATCCCTGGCTGTCTCACCTGTCGGGAGCTAAAATGGAGGAAAAAACCTAAGAGATTAGCTGATAACGACTGGGTCTTTAAATTTTTCAATTTTTTTTTTAAATATTTTTTTTTTTTAGTTGTAGATGGACACAATGTCTTTATTTTATTGCTTTGTATGTGGTGCTGAGGATCAAACCCAGGGCCTCACGCATGTGAGGCAAGCGCTCTACGGCTGAGCTACAATCCCAGCCCCTTAAATTTTTCAATTTTAAAGGCACAGTTGCTGCACCAGTAATACAGCTGCTGAAGTATGGCTGAGCTTCCTTTTGAAGCCCTCTACTTGTTTGGGCCCCAGACCTACGAAGTTCCTTTCTGGAGGGAGCGGCATCCTGAGTCCCTGAGTAAGGTTAGAACTTCCTCTTGGGGCCAGGAATGTAGCTCAGCATTAGAGAGCTCTCCTAGCATGCACAAGGCCCTGGGTTCAATCCCTGGTACTGTCAAAAAAGAAAAAGAAAAAAAGCTTGTTTAATTTAGCCTTGACTAGCCGGGCGCGGTGGCTCAAGCCTGTAATCCCAGCACTTTGGGAGGCTGAGACAGGAGAATCGCGAGTTCAAAGCCAGCCTCACCAACGGCAAGGTGCTAAGCAACTCAGTGAGACCCTGTCTCTACATAAAACACAAAATAGGGCTGGGGATGTGGCTCAGTGGTCGAGTGCCCCTGAGTTCAATCCCCAGTACCAAAAAAAAAAAAAAAAAAAAAAAAAAAATTTAGCCTTGACTGAAGGACACAGAGACCGGCCTAGAAGGTCAGGGTTGCCCCTAGTGCACCAACTTGTGGGCCTTTTTATTTTTTTATTTTTTGTGGTATTGGTGATTGCACCCAGGGGCCTTCTACCACTGAGCTACGTCCCTAACCCTATTTTTAAAATTTTTTTTTTAATTGTTGATGGACCTTTATTGTATTCATTTATATGTGGTGCTGAGAATCAAATCCAGTCCCTCACACATGCTAGGCAAGCACTCTACCACTGAGCCCCGTCCCTAGTCCTTTTTATTTTTTATTTTGAGATAAGGTCTCACTATATTGGCCAGGCTGGCCTAGAGTTTGTGGTCCTTGTGCTTCATCCTCCCAAGTTGCTGGGATTATAGTTATCACCAACACACCCAGCCCCTTTGGGCCTTTTAACCATAAGAATGACCTCTGGCACACAACTGTAATCCCAGTGATTTGGGAAGCTGAGGCAGGAGGATTGCAAACTCGAGGCCAATCTCAGACATTTAGAGGGGTCCTAAGCAACTTAGCGAGATCCTATCTTAAAATAAAAAATAAAAAGCCACCACTCTGGCTCAGTGGTACAGCCCCCCTGGGTTCAATCCCCAGTGCCAAAAAAATGAAAGAAGGATGTTCATACCATCATCTTTTGCAAAAGATGAGAAGCAGTCTAAATGTCCATCATTTGAGGACTGGTTACATAAATTGATTAAAGTGTACTCATTTACTAGACTAATAATAAATTAAATAAACCAATAAATTAATTAAATAATAAAGTGTACCTACATATTAGAATACTATAAATCCACTGTAAAAAATGAGGCAGGGAGGATTGCAAGTTCAAAGCCAGCCTCAGTAAAAACAAGGCGCTAAGCAACTCAGTGAGACTCTGTCTCTAAATAAAAATACAAAATATCGGGCAGGGATGTAGCTCAGTTAGTAGAGTCCTTGTATGCACAAGGCCCTGGGTTCAATCCCCAGCACCACAAAAAAATAAAAATAAAAAAGGAAAAAAATACAAAATAGGTCTTGGGATGTGGCTCAGTGGTGGAGTGTCCCTGAGTTCAATCCCTGGTACCCCCCACCCCTCAAAATGAGATAAATCTCTATGTGCTCAAATACGAAGGTCTCCAAATAATAAAAGTAATAACAGTAATTATTATTTATCATTATTCACTTCATTGATAATTTCCAGAAGGATATACAAGAGACATAACCATCATGACCTCAGGGGAGAGAACTAGATGTCTGCAATGGGTGGAAAATTACTTTTTGTTCTATATTCTTTTGTATGCTTTAACATTATATATATTCCTTTCTTCCCTCCTTCCTTCCTTGATTCGCTTCCTCTCTTTTCCTCTGTAATGGCACCCCGTCCTCCACAGAAAATCTTAACTAAGCTTCTCCAGAAATCTGCACCATAATTGGATTTAGGACTATCAGCAGAAGAGTCTCTACCAAACAGTTCAATGTAGTTAAAATTCCTATTTCCTGTTGCTCTGTCTTTCTTGGCCACTGGCCTGAATGAGATTAGCACTCCAGGTGCTGAACGCCCCTTACTAGTTTTTCAAAACATTTTGGACTATTTAGTGTGGTAACAATATAATAGTTTATAAAATTTTGTTGTTTTTTAAGCAGGAAGTGGGTTTGTAAACACAAAGTATAACAAGAAGGACAGATCCTTTAACAAGGCCTCTGGCCTTGGGCCTGAGCTTCACAGAGATGTTTACATTTCAAGGATAAGAGAAGATGTTACTAATTGGGCTCCATGGTAACAGCTGGCAGGTGAAGGAAAGAAAGGGGAGAAGCAGCTCTCCTCTTCTCAGGTGCTGTCCTTGAAGGGTTAACTTGCCCAGAACAGTGAAAGAAAAAGCTGCTTTTGTGTGAACTTCTACAGACTGTGAACTTCTGAGCCCCTCCCCTTACACGCTGGGTATA
Organism: Geosciurus inauris; assembly: GCA_004024805.1. Taxonomy (NCBI): domain Eukaryota; kingdom Metazoa; phylum Chordata; class Mammalia; order Rodentia; family Sciuridae; genus Geosciurus; species Geosciurus inauris. The sequence goes on from PVHX01008673.1 coordinate 35,473, forward strand.
AAGTTCCAAAACTGCCTGAACTCGGAGTTCAGGGGAATTAATTGATTGCAGAGAAAGCTCTACCCTCTGAACCAGCTGCAGTCAAATAAACCTGCTTCCTGTTTCCTATCTAGTGTCTTGTCTCATCTGTCCCTACAACTCCTCCTCTTACCCTCCCCCCTTCCTTTTTTGCCCAAACATTCTCTAAGGATGTTCCTTATTTATTTGTTTATTTATTTTTTTTTTTTCAAAAAAAAACCCCTAATGTGTATAAGACAAATTGTCTGACCTGAGTTCAGGTTCTGACCTTGATATTAACTACATGGTCTTGTGCAAAGTCCTTCTTACTGGCCTCAGTTTTGTCACTGCTGGGCTGGGTAATCTTTCAGGTCCCTTCAGTGCACTGGTGGGAATGGACACTACTGAGTCATCCCAGATTGGGCCACAGTCAAGCAGAGGAGGCTGTTCACCATGACCTCAGTAGTCCCAACCCTGTCAACTGAGTTTATTGACTGTGAACACCCAAACACAAACTATAGAGGACCTATGTCAATGTTTTTACCAAGGGTCTCTTGTAAAGAACCACTATTTTAGGCCAGGCATGGTGGCGTACACCTGTAATCCCAGTGGTTTGGGAGGCTGAGACAGGAGGATTGCGATTTCAAAGCCAGCCTCAGCAAAAGCAAGGCACTAAGCAACTCAGTGAGACCTTGTCTCTAAATAAAACACAAAATAGGGCTGGGGAAGTGGTTCAGTGGTCGAGTGCCCCTAAATTCAATCCCTGATACAAAAAAAAAAAATCTTTTTTTATATATATTTTTTTAGTTGTCAATGAACCTTTATTTTATTTATTTATATGTGGTGCTGAGAATCAAACCCAGTGCCTCACACATGCTAGGCAAGTGCTCTACCACTGAGCCACAACCCCAGCCCCAAACCCAATTCTTGGCAAGGCACAGTGGTGTACGCCTGAAATCCCAGTGACTCTGGAGCCTGAGGCAGGAGGATCTCAAATTAGAAGCCAGAGGATGCAGCTCAGGGGCAAAGTACCCTTGGGTTCAATTCCTAGTACCAAAAGACAAAACAAAGACCCAATGCTCAGGAGTTTCTCAGAAATTTGCTCTTGCCTGCTCTATCTCTTTAGAATGAGCTGCCCACTGAAGCCCAATCTTGTAGCCAGTTTATCTTATACATTAACTACACACTAAAGTTAGCTAGAAATGAACAAAACTCTCCCTTCCCAAACATTCCCTAGTCCCAAGTAATGGGAAGGTCACATCTGGAGGGGGCTTTGCAGAAACACTGACCACAACAAAAACCAGACAAGTCACTCTAATCAACACAGAAACTGATAATTTATATCTTCTTTATTCCTGCTCAGCTATGTGAATGAGGCAAATTACACACAGCCCCCACTCCAGGAGAGGTTACTTTTTTTTGGTGGGGGTACTGGGGATTGAACTCAGGGGCATTCAACCACTGAGCCACATCCCCCAAATAAAATTTTGTATTTTATTTAGAGACAGGGTTTCACTGAGTTGCTTAGCACCTCACCATTGCTGAGGCTGGCTGTGAATTCACGAACCTCCTGTCTCAGCCTCCCGGGGCCGCTAGGATTAAAGCATGCACCACTGCGCCTAGCAAAGAGGTTACTTTTCAAAACAGTGAACAACTGAGGTGCTCACCTATCTGGGACCTATATCCCTTTCCTTGAAAAAAAAAATCATATAAAAGATTCTTCCTCAGTGCAAAGTATTAGATGGGCATTGAAGGCAAGGGGCAACCATCTCTCAACAATGCTGACTTGTTGCTAATGAAGCTTTCTCTGTCACTCTGCCTCTCCATTCCTTGGCTCTGTCAGTCAGCAGCAAGCAGAACCTTGTATGGTTACACCCAGGAGGCCATTTTATATGCATGATTTGGGTGCATTCTAACAATCCTATAAAGTAGGAATGGATCTTTAGCTACATGTTATAGAAGGTAAAGCTGAGATGAAGGGACTCACCTAAAGTCCCATGGCTGAGTAGATGGTGAAACCAGGACTGGAAACCACATATGCTGGGCTCTAAAGCCCTCTCCAAAAGGCCTAATTCATTCACTTTTTTTTTCCTGTGCTGAGATTCAAACCCAGGGCTGCTCTACCACTGAGTTACATCCTCAATCCTTTTTATTTATTTTGAAACGGTTGCTCACTATGTTGCTGGGGCTTTCCTTAACTTGCCATCCTCCTGCCCCAGTGTCCTGAGTCCCTGTGATTATAGCTGTATGCCCCTGTACCTGGCTCATTCTCATTCTTTATGTATTAGCCAAAATGGCACATTTCTCAAGAGAGTTTCCCTTATAAGGGGACAGACTGATGAGAATATTGGGAACATGAGATTAAGAGAATATTTCTAGGGCTGGGATTGTAGCTCAGCGGTAGAGCGCTTGCCTTGCATGCGTGAGGCCCTGGGTTCGATCCTCAGCACCACGTATAAATAAATAAATAAAACAAATGTCTATTGACAACTAAAAAATATTTTAAAAAAATATTAAAAAAAAAAAAAAAGAGAATATTTCTATAAAAAGAGCCCACTGTGCTGACCACTCTCCCCCCACAGATGCTTTCTTTGTCAAAAAGTCATCTGCCTGCAGCCCCGGCTGGCCTAGGCAGGGGGCAAAGGTCAGGTAGTCAGTGTAGGTAATGAATGATGGGAGTTCCCAGAGAGGATGATAACTGGTCATCATTGGTTATCAAAGAGAGAACAATGGGTTGTTAACCTCTGCAATGGGTTGTGCTCCTGGGCACTCTGGGTTGCTAACAATCTCCGCATCCGGCTCTTGGGCGGGACAGGAGAAGCCAATAATTAAAAGAGGAGTTCTGGGTTCTATACAAGTAAGACACACCACCCTCCCACAGACACCCAGCTCTGGGGCCCCTTCTCTTCAGAGAAATCTGCCACTATCACTTTCTTAAATAAAACTTGCTTTCTACACTTGTAGTGGTGTTTTTCAGGTATTTAATCTTCAATACCAGGGAGACAAGGACCCATTCCTGATATCTAAGACAAATATCATCCTGACCCCCTGATTTGAAGGATGTCATCACTGAAGTTGTTTTTCTTTTCTTTTTTTCTTTTTCTTTTTGGTACTGGGGATTGAACTCAGGGGTACTCAACCACTGAGCCACATCCCCAGCCCTATTTTGTGTTTTATGTAGAGACAGGGTCTCACTGAGTTGCTTAGCGCCTTGCAGGTGCTGAGGCTGGCTTTGAACTCACAATTCTCCTGTCTCAGCCTCCCTACGTGCTGGGATTATAGGGTTGCGCCACCGCACCAGGCTTGAAGTTGTTTTTCATAATACATTATTCATTTCCTTCATGACACTTTTGTTGTTGTTTTTTGTTTCGTTTTTCATTTTTTGTTTTTTAGTACTGGGATTTAACCCAGCGGCACTTTACCACTGACCCACATCCCCAGCCCTTTTTTATGTTTTTATTTTGAGACAAGTTTTCACTCAGTTGCTTAGGGCCTTGCTAAGTTGCTGAGGCTGGCTTTGAACTTGTGATCCTCCTGCCTCAGCCTCCCGAGTCACCGGGATTACAGGAGTGGGCCCTGGTGCCTGGCTATGACACTGTTATGCCCAGATCATGGAGTCCCCAAAGACCACCAGGGAGACTGAGGCATGTATGTAAAAGCAAAGAGCCTTTATTCGAGCTTAAGCTCGGTCTCTCAAGACTTCACCGGTGCAGTGGGTCCATGCAGAGAGCCCTGAACAGGTTTTTATAGAGGGAGGGGACAGGTGGTGGCAGTGGACATGATGTACGCATCGCATCATTACACAAGCACCAATTACAATCATACAGCACCTATGGTGACAATATTGACCATTCAGAATCTGGGGGGTGTTCATTATATTTGGTGGGACCCAATCATGACCTTAGAGAATCTTTTGAAATTGACCAACTACAGGTGACTTTAAAGGGCCCACGTGGGGTTTGGGCAAGCAGTGAGTGATTGGCTAGTTTGTACAAAGTAACTATCTATAGTCTCCTAGACCCTGACTCAGACCTCAGGAATGCCAGGTGTATAATTTTTAACCTCTTTTGATTAGCTGCTCTGAGGGTGGTCCGAGAGTGGCTTTAGCTTTGAGCAATGTGTGGCTTTTCCTGGGATCTAAACTCAGACCTACTAGTCTTTCTGGAGGGTCTGAATCCTGTCATGGAGTTTATTTAGCTTGGGTCTTTTAACACATGCTTTTTTTGTTTTTGTTTTTGTTTTTAGTTGTAGATGGACACAATGTCTTTATTTTATTTATTTTTATGTGGTGCTGAGGATCGAACCCAGTGCCTCACGCATGCGAGGCAAGTGCTTTACCACTGAGCCACAATCCCAGCCCCTGACACATGGTTTTATTTAATGTCTGTCTCGAGGTCCATGACTACAGCTGGGCTCCATATCTGTTTTGTTTAGCACTTGCTTCTCCCTGCTTAATATAGTTGCTTACTACATATCGGGCCTCAAATAAATATTTGCTTAATGAAAAAATGGCAAAGTAAAGAAGAAACAAATATCTTATTAAATGTTTGCCCAACATTAGACATTTTACAAGGTTTATCTTATTTCTTCCTTTTTGCAATAGTCCTATGTGGTACATTGTTGACCCATTTTGGTGATATGGAAACTTAGGCCAGAGAAGGAATATAACTTTCCCAGAGTCACTCAGCCCTGAGCTAGAGTTCAAATACCAGTCTCTCTATCCCCACAGCTATGCTCATCCCTCTGTCCCTCATTCAAGTGTTCTTCATAGGGTAAGAGGAGGAGGTGCTAATCAGTGGAACTCATGTGAATCATTCCTGGACAAACAGAAACTCGGGTAGCAAATATTGTCTGCTGCAGCAGCTCCCGGGTAACCAGCCACTCCCAGATCCTTCTGGGCACAGATGCTCCCAGTCCAGCCAGGAAGCCATCCTCTTCCCTGTTTGCCCTCAGGTGCTAGGCCCAGCTCCACCTGGTCTGAGACCTAAGAACACAGTGTTTCTCTCCTCTCTGCAGGGCTGCCCGTGGCTAAAAACCTGCTCTACAAGCTCTCTGGGGAGGGCCTTGAACACTTGGCACTGTACATGGTGCATGCTTGCCAGTTCACTAGCTTCTGGTGATAAGGAGGGTGAACTGGGCACCATGGGGCATGCCTATAACCCCAACTACTCTGGAGACCAAAGCAGGGGGAGATCACAAGCTCCAGGCCAGACTGAACAATCGAGTGAAACTCCATCTTAAAATAAAATTTTAAAAAAATGGCAGGGAGCTGGGTATGGGGGTCTTCCTGCTGATCTCCCAGGCCTATTCTATGTATCAGCCCAGGCTGATATCTGGGAGGATCTTTTTATTTCTTCCTCCTTGGCTCTGAGACGCTGCTCACTGCCTGCTCTAAAATCATTGCCTTTCAAATGGGAGCTTCTGAGATGCTGAGCAATGTTTTGTCGTTTTGTTTGTCTTGTTTTGTTTTATGGTACTGGGGATGGAACCCAGGGCCTATGCGCTCATTAGGCAAGCGCTCATCACTGAGCTACATCCCCAGACCAATGTTCTTTTTCTTGAGCTGGGGGCTGGTTACACAGGTGTGCTTACTTTGTGAAAATTACGTGGGTGCATTTCTCTACATGTAAGTTATATTTCAATAAAAGACTGGTTTTAAAAAAAATTATCAGCTGGGAACGGTGGTGCACGCCTGTAATCCCAGCACTTTGGGAGGCTGAGATAGGAGAATTGCGAGTTCAAAGCCAGCCTCAGCAACGGCGAAGTGCTAAGCAACTCAGTGAGAACTTGTCTCTACATAAAACAAAAAAATAGGGCTGGGGATGTGGTCTGAGTTCAATCCCTGGTACCAAAAAAAAATTATCATCACCCATGCCTACCTCAGGGCTCCCCACTAGACCGGTGGGGCCCATCTCCCTATCATCCTCTCTCACTACTCTGCCAAACACACCCAGAGGCCCTTCTCATCTAAAAGGGAGGGGCAGGAGGAGCCGAAGAGCTAAGCAGTAGGGAAAGAGATGGCCCAGGCCTCCCCAGGCAGCAGGTGTCCCTGCTCCAGGCAGTCTGTACAAGGGGAATTTTGCGGGAACACTAGCCTGCACCAGAATTACTCACGAGTTGCAATTACCTGACACTAAACGGGAGATAACTCTCATAAAAACTACGGGACCTACAAGGATTTCATCCGAAAACAGCAATGAATGAGTCTACAGAATCGGTTCGAAAAGCACAGTAGCTGGAAAAAATAGAAATCAGTTCAGTGTTTTTTCCTAAGTCAAGCCCTTTTAATAAACCAGCTCCAAACACCGATGATGCCGTCTACTTAGTGAGAGGTGTCTTGGAAAGATAAGAGCATTTTTCTACCACCACCACCAAACCCCAGGTTCCACCGGCTGAGGAGGCAGACGATTCTGAGGCTGGAAACCTGCGTTTCGCTCTGACAGCTGTCGGGCGTCCTGGGACTGAGCTGCACCGCCCCTGAGCGGGCGGAGCCCAGGACCTGGTCCTGCCCGACAGCGCCCTCTGCTGGCCTCAGCGGTAGAGGTGCCGCCCTCTACGGTGTCCAGCATGTGCACCACATATAAATAACAAATGAATAAAATAAAGATCCCTCAACAACTAAAAAAATATTAAGTTCAAAGCCAGCATCAGCAATTTACTTGGACCCTAAGCATTTTATCGACACCCTATCTCAAAATCATGAATAAAAAGGGCTGGGGATGTAGCTTAGTGGTTAAGCACCCCTGTGTTCAATCCTTGGTTCCAAAACAAAACAAAAACTATTCCCGGTACAAAAACAACAAACCATTTCCCCGTTTTTCCTTCTCTTTTGTATTTTAAAATATTAGAGAATTGCCAGCTTGGTGTCAGCCTAGGCAACTTAGCAAGACCTTTCTAATTTCTATTATTTATGTATGTATGTATGTATGTATGTATTTATTTTGGTACTGGGGATTGAATCATCAAGTCCAATGGATGCTTTACCACTAAACTACATTCCCAGCTTGCTTTATTTTTTAATTTTGAGATAGGGCCTGGATAAATTGCTGGACTGGAACTTGGGATCCTTGTGTCTCAGCCTACTAAATTGGTGGGATTACAGGCCTGTGCCAAATACCAGGCTTATGATCCTGTCTCAAATTTTTTAAAAAGGGTGGGGTATGTTACTCAGTAGTAGAGTGCTTGTCCAGCATGTGCCCAGCCCTGGGTTCCATGCCCCATACCAGGGGAAAAAAGTTAGGAGAATGAATATATAAATATCCGTATACCTATTCCGCCGTGTGAAAAATAAGACCTAAATAATGTTAAAGTGCTTGTGTACTCCTCCCTTTACCCCCAGAAGTGGCTCCTTAAATAGTGTTTTTCATTCCCATGTATGTTTTTATTTACTTCATATCTATGTATTCATAAGTGACATGTGGGTGTATTTTTAGTGGTTTAGTTGTCTGTCCTCCCCATCAGTCTCTGAGCTCCCTGGGGGCCAGGGCTATGATTGGGAATAACTCCCCTGACCAGTCCAGAGCTTGGCATAGAGCAGAGTTCAGGTTAGTTTGAGGTCGGATAGAGGGAATGAGAAAGAGGTAGAAAGGAGATGTAATGGAAAGACAAGGAAATAAGATTTTAATCCAGAAGTACTGCATACTTTTCCAGGTCTGTCACGCCCAAATTCTTGTTAATCTACCTGAGCACTGTTAATTAACCCTCCATAAATTAAGTAAAGAAAGATACAACAGTTTAAGTAATTTATAATTTAGGGAACTTTCCAATGCTATCTATTGATCAGATAATGAAGACTATGTTAGCCTAAGGGTCTGGAGATTGATCAGACCACCAGAAACCACTTTGAGATCACCAGTCTGATATCATTCCTTCGTACTTTCCCATACTCAGCCCTTAACAAGTTTCCTTTAAAAGAAGAGCTGAGAACCCTCAAAACACCTCTCTCACTCTCTAGATGGCTCACATTCTCCCTTGAATGTGTGTTCTTTGCTTTATACCCAAAGGTGTCTCCCTCTTGAGAATGCCCTTATCCCCCCTGAATGTGACTCTACTTTCCTAAAGAAAGCTGTGTCTATGCCTCTGCTGAAAGTCTGTTCTTTCACATATGGCCAGAATCCTACTGGTTCTAGGTTGAATTCCCCCTTCTCTCTGGGAACAACTCAGACCCTTCTTTGGAGCCATCTCTTCCCCCATGACAAGTTGATTTGCCAGCAGGGACTAGTGAGGTCAGGATAAGGCTTTGGACTTTATTCTGACTGGTAAATTTTTGCTGTACTTTGTGGAGTCTGTGTGTGTGTGTTGCTTGTGTTTGGTTTTTTTTCAGTACTGAGGATTGAACTCAGGGCCTTACACATACTAGGCAAGCACCCTACCACTGAGCTACACCCCCAGTCCTTTTTATTTTGTTTTGAGCCACAGTCTTGCTAAATTGTCCAGGCTGACCTCAAACTTGTAATCCTCCTGCCTCAGCCTTCCAAGTAGTTGGGATTATAGATGTGTGCCACTGTGCCAAGCTCTCTTGAGGAGACCAGAGGACTAATGCAAGACGACCAAAGGATACAGCTATAGCTTCTTCATCCTGCTTCAGCCAACTTAGTTTCTTCCTGTATTGCAAGAAGATTGATTGGGAAGGGAAGAATCATGGAAAAACCAGAACAGGAGCCTGTCTCTGTAAATTCCTGGCTGGAAAGGTCCTAAAGGTTGACTAAGGGTGGCTTGAGGGATGGGAGCCTAAGGAAGTCCGGAAGAATGGTGTCCATTGGCTGAGTTTTGTGTATAAATTCATGGATCTTAACCAGTGTCTCCTTTGTCTCCAGCAAAACCCCTTCCCAGGACTTGTCTAGAGTGGACTCTGGCTGGCATCTAAGCCTGGGGGAAGGAGCGGCACCAGTCTTGTAGGCAGACCAAGAGCACTCCTGACTGACGGTGACCTATAGAGCATCTCTGTCAGGGACTGACCATGGTGAAAGGATGCAGCTGAGCTCCTTGGGGTCTGGGGATGGCATTGACAGCTTCCCCATGGAGCACCCCCTGTGGCCAGTGCTTCCTAGGAACTCAGCAAATTGTCCAGGCTGGTCTCAAACTTGTAATCCTCCTGCCTCAGCCTCCCAAGTAGTTGGGATTATAGATGAAAATGAAAAAAAGAAAGGAAGGAAGGAGTGAAGAAATACCTGGACACATGCAAGGAAGTCAGACTTCCATATTTTTTCTTTCATTCATCCTTTGCGTCAGCAAGCATGGCAATAGTCCTGAGCTTCTGAAGTGCTAGGGCAGAAAGAAGAGCCAAGACCTGGTTCTTAGCCACCAAGGGCTCCTAGCTAGGGGTGAGACAGACATGTGTTTGGTCAGTGACAAATCTTGTCTGGTCACAGAATTTAAAAATATCATAGGCTTATAGTAAGTGATATATATAGCAAGTGATGTCCTCCCAGGTGAATAAATCAAAATATGGCTGGAGATGTACATTGGTGTCTCGGTTTCCTCTTCAGTGAATTGTAGGAGCTGGGTTGTAGGCTCACCACAGTCTTGCAGCTATGACAATCCTAACATTTGTGATTGATTTGGAAATGCTTTGTGAATGTATCAGTCCCTCTCTCCTCAGCCAGCCTAGAAGCTGCCCCTGGGAGCTAATTGCATCAGCTGGAGGAAGCGCTGGCTTTTCTCAGAACTAGGGGAGGGGTGGGAGAGAGAGGAAGTTGGGAGTGGGGCTGGATGGGAAGACTTGCCAGCTTCCTGGGTCCACTCTGGTCAGCAGAGTTTGTGATAGATTCTCTGAACAGCCAGAGATCCATATTACCAAGTAAGCAGAAAAAATCTGGGTCTCGTGGGGTGAACTGGTCTCCAGAGAAAGGGCCCTTCCACTCCCTATATAAATGTCTTCCCTAGTTGGTCATTTGGCTCTTGATGCTTCCAAATCCTCCATTCAGAAGAGTTGTGTTTTTCCACGTGAAGGATTCTCCTTTTGTTTTGGTACTAGGGGCACTCTACCACTGAACTATATCCCCAGCCCTTTTAATTTTTATTTTATTCCCTAACTTGCCCTGGCTGACTTTGAACTTGCAATCCTCCTGACTCAGCCTCCCAAGTCTCTGAGACAAAAGGAGTGTGTCACTGTGCCTGGCAAGATTCTTCATTTAGTCCCATTCCTCCACTTTCCAGGTAGGAGATTGAGGTCTCCAGAGGCTGAGTGACTTACTTAAGGTCATGCAGTGAGTCAGTTGTCCCTTTAGGAATTGTTTGTGATGGATAGCACTTGTCATTCCTTGTGCCTATAGGGCAAATCTTCTAGAAGCCAAGAATGTTAAGGTCTCAGCACAGTTGTTTCTTCTTTCCTGGCCATTTAAGAACCATGTTAGGAGTTAAGCATCCCCAGGCCCCAATGTGGTAGGCCCTAGACATAGCTTGAGAATATGTATTTCTGGTGAGCTCAGGGGTGGTTAGATGCTGCTGGTCTGCAGATCACACTTTGACTAGCAAGGCCTGTTACCCTGTTTTGTTTTCTCCCTAGTGTATGTAATGATGTAATGCTGATCATATTCAGCTGTGCATATGTTCGTCATGGTTCTCTCCCTAGTAGATAAAAACTGCCCCAAGTGCCTGGACCTCATCTGCCCTCATGTCCTGTTAGATCCCAGGCCTAGCAGTGCTGATACACAGTAGGCTCTCAATACATGGGCTTCCCTGTGTGAAAAGCAGGAGATTGGGGCATACTGTATCAGCTGAATGGTGTGAGGATGGGGCAGACTAAGCTACAAACCTCTGACTTCTTGACTCCATATGTTCCCTGGCCAAGACTGGAATCACAATGTGAAGGAAAATAGTCTCAGGAGCCAGGTGTGGTGGCACAAGCGGGTAAACCCAGCAACTCGGGCACCCGAAGCAGGAGGATCTCAAGTTCAAGGCCAGCCTGGGCAACTTAATAAAACCTTGTCTCAAAAAATACATGAATAAATAAAAAGGGCTGGGGATGTCACCCAGTGGTACTGGGTTTCTCTTCAGTGCCCCTTCTGCCAAATAGCTTGGGGAACTGGAGATTTGGAAAGCACTTGCCTAACATGTGTAGACCCCTGGGTTTCCTCCATCCTTAGCAGCACACAGCACATCAAAAAAAAAAAAAAAAAAAAAAAAAAGAATATCCTGGGGCCCATAGACATCAGGTAATGTGTTTGTATATAACATTTTCAAACTGAAAAGCTTGTCTCGACCTTGGTCTGTGTCCATTCTGTAGCCACCTGGCCTCAAAGCCAGCTAGGGTTACTTCGGGTCTGGCAATTCCCGGTACCACCTGATCATCTTATCCTTGCATCACATTCATACATTGTCCTGGCCTGGACCTTGACGACTTTGACCCCAGTCTATCTGGGGCCAGTTCAGTTTGCCCAGCGTGGGGCGCTGAGGGTAAGGCCATAGACAGCTCTGCAGAGGCCATGCCAGAAGGCACTTCACTCAGCCTCAATCTCCTTGTGGCATGGTGGGAGGGAAGACTTGGGAAACCAAATGAAGCTTGAGGTCTAGTCCAGCTTTTGCTGCTTCCTTCCCCTGCTTTGCTGGGATTTTCCACCTGTGATGACCGTGCTGGACCAAATGAGGCATCTTTGAGAGGAGGAGCAATACTGTACCCCCCAAAACCCTATGTTTCCCCTTTCCTGACTTCTTCCTTTTTCCACACCTAGAATCTCCCCGAGTCCAGCCTATTCCTTTAGCAGTCTGTGCCCATGTCTGTCTTCTACTCTGACACGTGACTGGCAACATTTTAACTAGGGCCTTCTGTCTGCCAGGGAGACCTAGAGGCAGTCTCAGTCTGCAGCCTGCTAGACAGGTGACCCTGCTCCATGAGACCTTCCTTCACTCCTTCCCAGGCCTCCGTGTGTGTTCGGCACTTATTCATACACATAGGCCATTTAGTTGCCCACTTGCTGATTCACTCACTCTCTCCCTTTTCCACTTCATTTACTCATACATTTTCCTGGTTCAAGCTCAGGAACATGTCTGGAAATAGAATGGCCTCAGATAGGATTAAAATGCACACACAGGCAGAATAACACAGTGAGACAAAGTGGTCATGTGCTTAGGAGAAGTCTCTGAAAACCTGAAGTGGAGAGGCCTTAACAGTTCAGCCCTCTCAGTTTTATACATGGGGCAAGGGAGGCCCAGGGGTAACCCAGGTCACTGGGCAAAAGAAACAGGAGGCAGCTGCTGGGGCACTCCTGGCAAGCCCCCATGCCAACATCAGCACTCCCAGACCACGAGCAGAACACCATGTTTGCCAGTTCTGAGTTGGTAACCCTGGGGCTGGGTTAAAAATGCAAGAACTAATGCAGGCAGTAATGCCCTCGGGACCTGGACATAAATTCAGAAGGAGTTACAAAATCAGGGCTGCAAAGGCCTTCCCTTCAGAGATTTCCAAACCTTTCAGTTGACTGTGTGGAAACTGGAGCCCAGGGAGTCTGGCTGCATCCCAAGGGGCCAGAACCCGAATGACAGTGTCCAACCTTACAGATTGTCTATACCCACTGCTCAGCAGCCCTAGATCTTTGTATGTAAGAGAAGCCCCATTTTCTTTTCTTTTCCTTTTCTTTTTTTGGTACAGGAGATTTAACTCCAGTGGTAGGAGCACTCTACCACTGAGCCACATCCCCAGCCCTATTTTGTGTTTTATGTAGAGACAGGGTCACACTGAGTTGCTTAGCGCCTCGCTGTTGCTGAGGCTGGCTTCGAACTGGCGATTCTCCAGTCTCAGCCTCCCTAAGTGCTGGGATTACAGGCTTGCGCCACCGCGCCCAGCTCAGAAGTCCTATTTTCTTGAGGAGAAAACATTTGAAAAAAATTTTTTCTCAGTAAAGGGAAAAAACAGTGTTAGAAGACTAGAAGTGAATTCATCAAAGGCTTACTGAAGTAATCTTTTTTTTTTTTTTTTTTTTTATGGTACTGAGATACCCAGAGGTGCTCTACATCCCCAGATCTGTTTGAGACAGGGTCTCACCAAGTTGCCCAGGCTGGCCTTGACTTGCTGTCCTCCTGCTTCAGCCTCCGAAATTATTGGGATTCCAGGCATGAACCACCATGCCCAGCTTTAGACAATCTGTCAAACTCTTTTTTGGGATGGAGGGCTGATGATCAAACATAGGCCCTTGCACGTTAGGCAAGCACTATACTACTGATCTACATCCCCATTCCTTAAAATTAATTTTTAAAATTAATTAACATAGAAAAATTGCTGTTTTCTACTCATAGTTTAGGAAACAATTTTATACAAATTCTTTACCCTACTGACTGACTGAGGTAACACCAGGCTAATGCATCTTGTTAAGAGTTGGGTTCATGGTGCTGGGTTGTGGCTCAGTAGTGAAACACTTTCCTCGCAAGTGTGAGGCACTGAGTTTGATTCTCAGCACCACATAAAAACAAATAAAGCAAAATAAAGGTATTAAAAATATTTTTTAAAAAAAGAGTTATGGGATTGTAGCTCAGCAGTAGAGCGCTTGCCTCGCATGCGTGAGGCCCTGGGTTCGATCCTCAGTACCACGTACAGAGCAATAAAATGAAGACATTATGTCCATCTACGGCTAAAAAAATATTAAAAAAAAAAAAAGAAAAAGAAAATGTAGTTAAAAAAAAAGAGTTATGTTCATGGTCAAGTTCATGGTGGAAAAGCACTGTCTATAAGGAAGACTGTTGGGGACAGAGCATGGCCAACATCCAGACCCCTTCTCTCTGGACTTGTGACCCCCACTTCAGTGCTCTGTGCCCCACGCCCAAGCTATTTCATTTCATGGCACTCTTCCCTTGTTCATTTCACAGTCACCCCGAGGTGAAGAGGTGAGCTGAGTGTGTTTGGAGGGTAGCAAAGACGCAGTTTGACCTTGGGTGATCTGAAGGGATTATTGACTGCCCTGCGGTCAAGTGCACCGGTTGCCAAAGGGAAAAGCTTTGCTTTAACTAGTTCTGCAAGCTGCCAGTGAAAGAGCTGGACTCTTACTGAGGCAGTCGTGAGGACTGAAATGACAAGCAAAAGGCTGATGGGTCTGTCCCTAGGCAGTGGATCACCTGATACAGACCTTGGGACCCAGACTCTGGGATTGGCTTAAAACAGGGCTGTGTTGACCCAATGACTGGGCCTTGGCTTCCTGTCAATCTGCGGTCAGAACCAAAGCCTAGAAATAGTGCTGGGACAGTCTTTACAACTCATTGTGTAAGAGCGGGCAGCCATGCCGGTACTAACTAAGCGCTACCCTAAAAACTGCCTGTTGACCATCATGGACCAGTACTTGGCTGTGGTGCGCAACATGGAGCAGGTGGTGATGATCCCCAGCCTTCTGCGGGATGTACAACTGAGCGGGCATGGGGGCCAGGCTCAGATGGGGGCCCCTGATCTCTACACCTACTTCACCATGCTCAAGACCATCCGGATGGATGTGGAACACGGGCTTCTGCCGAGGGAAGAGTGGCAGGCCAAGGCGGCAGGCCACAAAGCTGATGAGGCTGAAAACGAAGCTGCTGAGACACAGGAGACCAAGGAAGAGGTCTCTGGGGAGCTGGACCTGGAAACCCAGTTCCATGTGCACTTCTCCAGCCTCCATCGCATTCTTACTCACCTGACTGTGAAAGCCCAAGAGGTGACGAGGAAATACCAGGAAATGACAGGACAGGTCCTGTAGGCCTCCGACTCTAGGGAAGGTAATGGTGGCCATGCTAATGGGTCAGGGTCCATGGAGGGACATTCCAGGGGAAGAGGGAGTGGTGGTGCAACCTAACAAGAGAGGGATGGCTTGGCTCTTAGAGTCACCGCACATCAGGTGATTGGCATCACCTGGGAAGGACTGAAGACTGGGCTATTCTTATGACTCAATATTGATATTGAGTCAATAAGAAGTCACTGCCATTACTTATCAATATGGAGTCAGAAAATTTCCTATTCTTCTGACTCAATATTGATAAGTAATGGCAGTGAACTGTTATGGAGACCAGAGAAAGTGGCCTGTGAGCATAACTCATAGGCACACATGTGTTTGTGCATGTGTGCATTTATTGGTAAGTATGTGAATGCTTATACATGGATGAATGTTCTTGTTGTCAACTTCTTTAAGTATCTGATTAAAGCTAGTCAGAGTGGCACATGCCTGCACTCCCCGTGACTTGGAAGGCTGAGGCAGGAGCATCACAAGTTTGAAGCCAGCCTTGGCAACTTGCAAGACCCTATTTCAAAATAAAAAATAAAAAGAGATAGGGATGTAGTTCAGTGGTAAAGAGTCCCTGGGTTCAATCCCCAGTACTAACAAAAAAAAAAAAAAAAAAAAAAAAAAAGAATTTAACTAAAGCTAGGAACTCTCCCCAGAGTTCAGGTATTATAAGCATGTAACTCTACATATAATTTCAGGGGCTATACTATTCACTAAGGCCTATCCATGAATCCTAAGAACCCCTGATATCATGTATTAATAGCTTCAACTTGAGCACATGTGTCAGTACAGCACTATTTAATCTTCACAATAATCCTGCAGAGATGAATTTTCTTTCTTCCATTTTACAAATGAAGGCACTCACCCAAGGCAGGTGTATCTATTTTGGTGTGTTATGAATTCTATGTATGTGGCAGTGCTTGCTAACATTTTTTCAAGTCACAGAACATGGAAAATTATATTTATATGGCACATGGTGGGTAGGTAGGTAAATCTGCTCACAGTACTTCTGCAAGTGGCAGGATGCTCTGATCACCCTAGGGTGCATCCAGCCAAATGGAAAGCTGAGGAACCACTATCTTGGCACTTCAGTTTGTTCCAGGTATACCAGAGTGTGGAGGCATGCTGTTGGGAAGTCCTACTGGGTGCACATATGCATGCATGCTAGAGTCTGCGCCCATATATCCATACATAGAGGGGCTGGAATTGTGAGGTGTGAAATGAGCCACAAGCTAGACAAGCAGGTGGAAATGTACAGTAGGAAGCAGGAAAAGACCTGAGAGAAATTGGACCCAGCACTTCCAGGTTTTTGTTTGCTTTTGAAACAGGGCCTCACTAAGTTGCTTAGGGCCTCATTAAATTGCTGAGGCTGGCCTCAAATTTGTGATCCTTCTGCCTCAGCCTCCCAAGTCACTGGGATTATAGGTGTGCGCCACTGTGCCCAGCCACCTGTGAGTTTTGACCTTATGTACCTCCCAGCCCTGCTCCCATAAACTGGTTTTATCAGTTATAAATTACATCTATGTCCATTAGAATCTCAAAACCGCCTGAGGTAGGCATGTGGGACAAGATTTTTATCTTATCAGTAAGAAAATTAAAGTCAGAGAGAGAAGGTGACTCACCCAAAGTCACATAGGAAGAAGACAAAAGCAAGACTGGCCTCAACTTTGAGCTGAGTGCTCTTTTCATTATACCCACTCTCTACCACTCTATAATGATGGGGGAATAGACATGCTCCCCTGCCCCCCAAAAGCCTATAGAGAACTCTTTCTAGGTACTTTCTCAGCTGTTTTCCTTTCTCTACCTCAAACCCAAACTGTCAACTTCAACCTTGCTTCTCTCTCCCCTTGAGGCTTCCTGGGCTGCCTTCCAGAGGTTCTTCTTGAATTAAATTGAACTGGGTCAATAACCAGGGGGCCTTGGTGGAGCTGAGCTCTGGGTACATGTCCTGTTTCTACCACTAAAGTCAGGCCTTGGGAAAGCCACTTCACTTCTTTGTGTTTCAGTTTCCTCACTGTATAATGAATGATAGTACTAAGAAATAACTGGCATTTGAATACTATTTACATTACTTGCATATTAATTATATAATAAGTTATCATTATTTAAAAAATATTTTTATTTTATTTATTTTTTAATTTTTTGTAGTTGTAGATGGACACGATGTCTTTATTTTATTGCTTTGTATGTGGTGCTAAGGCCTCACACATGCCAGGCAAGTGCTCTACCACTACATTCCCAGCCCCTAAAAAGTATTTTTAGTTGTAGATGGATACAATAACTGTATTTTATTTTTTTTAGGTGTAGATGGACACAATACCTTTATTTATTTATATGTGATTCTGTGGATCAAACCCAGTGCCTCAAACATGCTAGGCAAGTGCTCTACCACTGAACCACAAACCCAGCCCTCTAGTCTTATTCCTCTACATTGATGAATTTTCTGTGCTCCTTAGGGCCTAGATTGCAGAAGGGAATTAGAGACAGCAGACCTGGTAGAAATTCAACTTCTTTTTTTTTTTGGTACCGGGGATTGAACTCAGGGACACTTGGCCACTCAGCCTTATCCCCAGCCCGATTTTGTATTGTATTTAGAGACAGGGTCTCACTGAGTTGCTTAGTGCCTTGCCGTTGCTGAGGCTGGCTTTGAACTTGTGATCCTCCTGCCTCAGCCTCCTGGGGCACTGGGATTACAGGTCTGTGCCGTCTCGCACGCCCAGCCAAATCCAACTCCTTGACCAACCAGCCATAAAGGCCACAGCAGCTATTCTATACCACAGTACTTCAACATACCTTAACCACATTTTCATTCATGGATGCAGTATGGTTTGGCAGATGTTTAAAAATCTGGACTCTTGTCAGGCGCGGTGGCACATGCCTGTAATCCCTGCACTTTGGGAGGCTGAGACAGGAGAATTGCAAGTTCAAAGCTAGTCTCAGCAACAGCGAGGCACTAAGCAACTCAGTGAGACCATGTCTCTAATATAACACAAAAATAAGGCTGGGGATGTGGCTCAGTGGTTGAGTGTCCCTGAGGGCAATCCCCAGTACCCAACACCAGAAAAAAAAATCTGGACTCTTGTCTTGGCTCTGCCATTTTATTTTGCATAATCCTAGACAAGCTATTTCACCTTTCTACATCTCAGTTTCCACTAAATGTAGAGGAGAAACCAGATGAGTGAAACCAGACGAGAGATCTCAGCTGAGAATATGAATCCTCTTCAGAGCTGAAGTGTTGCCAGTCTTCCAACAGCAGTAGCAAAATTCTTTCCCATTGCTCCTCCTATTTTATTTATTTATTTTGGTACTGGGGATTGAACTCAGGGGCACTCAAACACTGAGCCACATCCCCAGCCCTATTTTGTGTTTTATTTAGAGACAGGGTCTTACTGAGTTGCTTAGTGCCTTGCTGTTGCTGAGGCTGGCTTTGAACTTGGAATTCTCCTGTCTCAGCCTCCCAAAGTGCTGGGATTACAGGCGTGTGCTGCTGCGCCCGGCTCCTCATATTTTAATAGGTATATCACCTTGCCTTGTTGAATTTAGACTCATTTGGCTTTTTAAAATTTCTTGCACTCACAGATCACTTTACACAAGAGAAGGCAGACTGTAATGAGGACTTGGGGCAGTTTGTCAGTCCTCAGGAGTCCTGATTCCAGAAAGACCTGGACCTGCAGCTGAAGTGAAGGCGACTTGTGTCTCTGGGATGCTTCCCTACCTCCCTTTGAGCACCAATTTGTGGCCTCCTGTCATCTGCTCACCTTTAGGATGTGTTGCTATTCACAACTCCACTTGCTCCTCTTACCAGCTCAGGGTGGTGGCCAGTGGTTCATGAGGGACTAGACAAAGTTAGTCTAGTATGAGACGGAAGAGCAGAAGTGTTAGCATTTGACCAAAGTTAGTATATGACCACATCCTCCTCTTGGCAGTCATCCACCGTGTGATCTCAGGCGTTATTTACCCACTGCAGCCTAAATAACTGCATGTATAAAATGAGGATACTCTTACCTCACAAGGTTACAAAAATGAAACAAGATGAATTAAAAGAACTTGGTATATGAGAAATTATCAGATATTGTAACAGACTGATTTTTCTCCCACCTTCTCCTATGTATTTGCTATAAGTCCTCAACTGAGGTAGCAGGAGTCCCTTGGGATGAGTGGCTCACTGTTATACCTGCCAACACTGATGAGGCTGAGCAAGGTGAACTACAAACCTATTTATGGCGATAGCAATAAAGAAAAAATACCTTATATTTGTACATCTCTTTTATTATTTCTAAAGCACTTTCTCCAACACGATTTCACTTTTAGAAGTGGTAATTCAATAGAATAATTTGATTTTTCCCAGAAACCATTTGCTTTTATTCATATTGCCACCCAATTTGAAATCATATCTACAATTTTACTAATCTCCCAAAACTGATCATAAATTTTTTTTTTTGAACTCAGGGGATTGAACTCAGGGGTACCCAACCACTGAGCCACATCTCTGGCCCTATTTTTTGTGTTTTATGTAGAGACAGGGTCTCACTGAGTTGCTTAGTGCCTCACTGTTGATGAGGCTGGCTTTGAACTCGCGATTCTCCTGACTCAGCCTCCCAAAGTGCTGGGATTACAGGCATGCGCCACCACGCCTGGCTTGATTATAAAATTTGAGCTTGAAAACATTGGCTTTTTGGACAAGCTTTAAAAAATATTTTGGGGGTTACCAGGGACTTTACTTTAAAATCCAGGGGTACTTTACCACTGAGCTACATCCTCAGTCCTTTTTATTTTTTAAAAATATTTTTTAGTTGTCAATGGACCTTTATTTTATTTATTTATATGCAGTGCTGAGAATCAAGCCTAGTGCCTCACACATGTGATGCAAGCACTGTACCACTGAGCTGTAACCCCAGACCCCTTTTTATTTTTTGAGAAAGGATTTTGCTAAATTGTGAAGGCTGGCTTAGAACTTGTGATCCTCTTGCCTCAGTCTCCCCAGTCGCTGGGTTTACAGGTATGCTCCACTGTGCCTGACATTTGGATTTGATAAGCTATAAAGAACTACCTCCTTCCAGGCAGGTGCTGTCTTTACTTCTGATTGCGCCAAGCTGCTAGCTGAGCCCACTTTGTGCAGGATGATCCACTCTAACAGCAAAGACTCCTGTGCAGTATCAGATGTTTAACTGTTCTTGCCTTAAGTGTCTTCCTTCCAAACCACTCTATATAGTGTTACAAAGGGTACACCTGACCATTACTCCAATTAAAAACCTTGACTTCCCCATACTTAAGGGATCAAGTTAAAATCATCCACATGATTCACAAAACCCTCCATAATCTGGCTTACTTTGCACTAAAACAGAAGCAGGTAAATCTTTTCTAAAACGGCCAGATATTAACTATCTTAGGCCTTGCATGCTATAAGGTCTGTCACAACTACTCAACCCTGCTGTTGTAGTAGGAAAGCAGCCATATACATATAAACAAATGAACTTAGCTGTGTTTCAATAAAACTTTATTGGCAGTGGGACAGATTTGGGCCATGGGCTGAAGTTTTCTAAATCTGATCCAGAACTAAACACCATTTATCATCTTGTGGTACTGGGGATTGAACCCAGGGCCTCACAAATATTAGGTAAGCACTCTACCACTAAACCATATCCCCAGCCCCTAAACTCCATTTACACATCTTTCAGATCTCTTACAACTGGGTCAATGGAAAGTGACGGCTCTATGATGAACTATATTTTCTTAAAATGAAAAAAAGAAAAAAGAGTACTTGTTCATGATAACTAGTTTAATTATAGGTGTTATACAGATTAACATAAACTTCGGCAGCTGTGGAAATGTGTTTCATAAAATTTAGAAACATCTTAGTGAATGGGAGCAAATTTTTAAAAATATTTTTTAGTTGTTGATGAATATTTATTTATTTATTTGTATGCGGTGCTGAGAATCGAACCCAAGGCTTCACACATGCTAGGCAAGCACTGTACCACTGAGCTACAACTCCAGCCCCATGGGAGCAAACATTTTGAAGACTTCAACGCACTGGATGGAATTCTTCAAGAATTTCACCATAAGTTTTCTTCTCTATAAAAGAAAAGATCACAAAAATTCGTCTTACAATTATGTTTTTTAAAGTTATATTTTTTCTTTCTTTTTTTTTTTTTGTACCAAGAATTGAACTCAGGGGTACTCCACCACTGAGCTACATCCCCAAACCCTAATTCGTGTTTTATGTAGAGACAGGGTCTCACTGAGTTGCTTAGCACCTCGCTGTTGCTGAGGCTGGCTTTGAACTCGCGATTCTCCTGTCTCAGCCTCCCAAAGTGCTGGGATTACAGGCATGTGCCGATGTGCCCAGCTAAAGTTATATTTCTTAGCTAGGCATGCTGGCACATGCCCAGCTACTGAGAGGCTGAGGCAGAAGGATGACAAGTTGGAGACCATCCTGGGCAACTCAGTGAGACTTTGTGTCAAAATTAAAAGGTGGTAGTGGTGGAGGGCTAGGGATGTAGCTCAGTAATAAAGCACTTGCCTAGCATGTGCTAAGTCCTAGGTTCAATTTCCAGTACCACAATGGCTTGGCAATCAGTGAAATATTTTATTTCTTAAATCTGTTGTGACATCTAGATGGCTGCCAGAAGGGGCAAGTTACTCCTAGGAATATCCTGACTAAATGGATGAAGGAAGGAATAAATAGGAAGGGTACTGGTCAGCTAGGGGAGGCCAGCAACTCATGTGGTGAAACTCTCCATGCTCCTGTTGTCAGTGTAGGAGGCTCTTGGCACATCTGCAAGTAATCCTCTCAAAGACAGAATGGGTCCCTGTGGCTGGCTACACATACTCCTGCTGACAGAGGGAACTAGTAGAAATATCTAGGCAAAGATTCAGAAGGCTCAGGGCTGAAGATTGCTCAGCTAGTGGGACTCACCTCTAGGAAATCAGTATTTCCAAGATTTCTTTCAGCTCTAACATCCAATGGTTCTGAGTTTTTGCCATGCCTGATTTATGGCTTTATACTTTTATTTTTTAATGGTATTTTATTTTCTAATGGGTTTAACCCAGAGGCACTCTACCACTGACCATATCCCCACCTTTTTTATTTTTTATTTTGAGACAGAGTATCACTAAGTTGCTCAGGCTGGCCTTGAACTTGAGCTCCTTCTGCCTCAGCCTCCCAAGGGATTATGAGTGTACCGTTGGGCCTGATTGTACTAGTATTTAGACTCTTCACTGGCAAAACAAAAAACAAAAAACAAAAACAACTGTCTTTTTCAGACACCATAAATATTAGAGGTGACTTAAGTCTATGGGAATATTATCATATAATAATAAAGTTTTAGAGTTGAATAGGATCTTTGAGATCATTCAGTCAGCCTAATGAAATTTAAATGCTTTATATCACACATTTACATGCATTCAAAAGTATGTAAATATCTATCATATATTTACAAGTTCAAAATTTTCCAACATTCATTCACATGTTTAGAAAGGATCTTTAGGCCCTAGGAAGATAAAAACTGTCCTAGTAAGTTACATTTCCAGTTTACATATAGCACACATACATGTTCATCTATAGTGTGTGTATGTGTGTCAAATGTGGGCAATAAAAGTCATATTACAAGCCAGGCGTGGTGGTGCAAGCCTGTAATCCCAGCATTTAGGGAGGCTGAGACAGGAGAATCACGGGTTCAAAGCCAGCCTCAGCAATGGCGAGGCGCTAAGCAACTCAGTGAGACCCTGTCTCTATATAAAACACAAAATAGGGATGGGGATGTGGCTCAGTGGAAAAGTCATATTACAATGATATTACAATTAACAGAGACAGTGTGCTGAGGGAATTACTATCTATAGCTGGGTGAAGGCTTCATTGAGATGATAAACCTTGAGCAGGAACCTGTTCCATGGACCAAGACAGAAATAGGAGCAAAAGGAAAAATGTTATAAGAAAGTACATGTCCAAAGTGATACAGTGTAGGGTCAGGACAAGCATTTTCTGAGCTTCTTCCATTGACAAGAGGGGACATGGTAAACTTGACTACATCTACTAATGGCCTCCAGCACCTGACCTGTGCCTTCCCTGTTTATTCCTTCCTCTAGCCAGGATCCTCCTGGCAGCATCTTATAAAAGATGAGTGATGGAGCCGGGCGCGGTGGTGCAAGCCTGTAATCCCAGCACTTAGGGAGGTTGAGACAGGAGAATCACGAGTTCAAAGCCAGCCTCAGCAACAGCGAGGTACTAAGCAACTCAGTGAGACCCTGTCTCTACATAAAACATGAAAAAATAGGGCCGGGGATGTGGTTCAGTGGTCGAGTGCCCCTGAGTTCAATCCCCAGTATCAAAAAAAAAAAAAAAAAAAAAAATAGATGAGTGATGGGAGATAAGGCAGGATTCCATGAAGGTCAGCTGTCAAGTACTGCTATGTATAGGTTCTGCACTAGAGGCTGGGAAAACAAAGATTAAACTATATTCCAGGGAGGGATATAGACATGTGTATATAATATGAAAGATAAAAAGACCAATGGGCAAAGTGTTTCTGCCAGAGGACAGGCAATTGACTTAGCCAGGGGAAATGAGCCATCCTAGGGAGTTTGGATTTCATCCTAGAGGCAACAGATAGAAATATGATCAGATTTGCTGTTAGTAGAAGTAAAACTGAAGGCAGAGGTGAGCGTCACAGTCCAAACAAGATATTATCAGGCCTGAATCAGTATAGTGGCAGTTGGAGAGGAAGAGTTCAAAGCTCAGCAGAAGGTTTGAGAAGGCAAAGGGGACATGAATTTTGTTTGTTGTTCAAGACACAGAAGTCCAGAAATTGGATACATGAATTCAAACACTTCAGGTTTGCTGGGCACAGTGGCACAAACCTGTAATCCCGGGTTACCTGGGAGGCTAAGGCAGGAGGATTACAAATTGGCACTCAGCCCGGGCAATTTAGCAAGACCCTGCTCAAAATAAAAAATTAAAAGGACTGGGGATATAACTCAGTGGAAAAGTAACCCTGGGTTCAATCCTCTGTATCTGTTTCCCCCCTGCCCTCCCCTCAAAATATTTTGATCTAGACAAAGATGTAGGAGTCAACAGAACACAGAAGGATTCACACATGAAGTCTCCAGCATGGATACGATTAACCAGGGAATATGATACAGAGTAAGGAACAAGGTTTTCTACAATTAACTTAAATACCTTTTTCAGGAAAATCCTCTGGATGTGACTTTATATACGCAAACATGTCATGGTCCCTCACAGCATACATATAGTCTTGCCGTTTTAAAAGATAATAGCCAACAAA
This sequence comes from Geosciurus inauris, assembly GCA_004024805.1. NCBI lineage: Eukaryota > Metazoa > Chordata > Mammalia > Rodentia > Sciuridae > Geosciurus > Geosciurus inauris. The sequence continues at coordinate 59,429 of PVHX01008673.1, forward strand.
AACAAAGGAAGTAACATATAGAAGCTGGCGGTGCAAACCTGAAATTCAAATGACAAATCCCCAAACAAGTAAATTAGCCATTGTGCATAAAGAATCACGTTAACATTTTTAGATATCTAATTTATTGTTATGGTATTTCTTCTATCATTCTGAAAAACAAAACAAAACAACAACAAAAAAACCTTTTCAAGGGCTAGGGTGGTGGATCAGTGGTAGAGCACTTGCCTAGTATGTGTGAGGCAGTGGGTTTGATTCTCAGCAACACATATAAATAAATAAAGTCCATTGACAACTAAAAATATATATATATATTTTAAAAAAATCAAAAAACCTTTTCTATATGGCTATTGTGAAGAACCTCAACTGGAACTGACCTGAGCCATCCATCATTTTCTTAAAGAAATCTAGTAATTATGAAAAGTAACATTAAATCTGCAAACAAAATCTAAGATTTTAAAAATTCATGTTTTATAAAATACTTAATGGAAGAAGGCAGATAAATGCCAAATCTTGAATCCTGAATTAAGAAAGAAGAAAAAAACAAACACTTTGTTTTCAATAAGTTAACTTTAGACCTATATAAACTTGTATTCTAGGGCTTGTTAAGAATGTAATTAAGGGGCTGGGGTTATGGCGCAGTGGTAGCGTATTTGCCTGGCACACGTGAGGCACTGGGTTCAATCCTCAGCACCACATAAAAATAAAATAAAGATATTCTGTCCACCTGCAACTAAAAACTAAATATTAAAAAAAAAAGAATGTGATTAAGATAGAGGTAAAGTCTACATATGGTATAAAAGCAATAAGCAATCTGGTTTGTCTGTATATCCCAATTTATATTTGAATATAAATATATTTGAAAATAAATACAAATATTATTGGTCACAGCTATCCTACACCTTTTTAAAAATATTTATAAAGATTCTAACAGTTAGCTGGGTGAGGTGGAACACCTGTAATCACAGCACTTTGCGAGGTTGAGACAGGAGAATCGCAAGTTCAAAGCCAGCCTCAGCAACGGCGAGGCGCTAAGCAACTCAGTGAGACCCTGTCTCTACATAAAACACAAAACAGGGCTGGGGATGTGGCTCAGTGGTGAGTACCTCTGAGTTCAATCCCCAGTACCAAAAAAAAAAAGATTCCAACAGCTTTTATTATAACGGTTCAAGGTAGCATTTCATCTAACACTCACCAACCTCAAACCATCATCTTCTATAAAACAGTTCCAGAAAGTTCAAACAAAAAAATTAACACAGTATACATAATTCTCACACAATGATGTTTAGTGTTCAGACTTCATGTCACCCCAATAAAGTGTAATCATTTTCTAGCAAACATGGCAAAAAAGTTTGCTGTTCTTTGTTTTCCTACAAACTTCAAGGATGATGAACTTTAAGGCAAACACTAAGATATGACTCCAAAGACAGGACCATGGCAGCAGCTGCTACAGGCGTACTCTTCAAGTCCTTCTTAGGGTGACGGAACTGAAATAATTCAGGAGTTGAGGGCGGCATCGAGCCTTCAAACTACATGGCTTAGAAGGTTTTATACAAGATGATGATTTGAGGCTGGTGAGTGTTGGATGAAATGCTACCTTGAACCATTGTAATAAAAACTGTTAGAGGGCTGGGGCTGAGTGGCAGAGCACTTGCCTAGCATGCATGAGGCACTGGGTTCAATCCCCAGCACCACATAAAAAAATAAACAAAATAAAGGTATTTAAAAAATGACATGTTCGAGCCGGGCGCGGTGGCGCAAGCCTGTAATCCCAGCACTTAGGGAGGCTGAGATAGGAGAATCGCGAGTTCGAAGCCAGCCTCAACAATGGCGAGGCGCTAAGCAACTCAGTGAGACCCTGTCTCTACATAAAACATAAAATAGGGCTGGGGATGTGGCTCAGTGGTCGAGTGCCTCTGAGTTCAATCTCCAGTACCAAAAAAAAAAAAAAAAAGACATGTTTAAAAAAAAGCTGTTAGAATCTTTATATTTTTAAAAAGGTGTAATATAGCTGTTTAGTGACCAATAATGTTTATGTTCAAATAAATATTTATATTAAAATATAAACTGAGATATACAAACCAGATCGCTTATTGCTTTTAGACCATATGTAGACTTTACCTCTGTCTTAATCACATTCTGAACAAACTACATGGCTGCATGTGATGATATGTTACCACCTGAACGCCTGTGGGCTTAGGCTTTATTCTATTGCCGCTGAGCTCTCCACTAAGTTTTAATCTGGCATCTATCACTCTTTTTAAATCTTTCTGCAGCTGATGTCCAAAATCCCTGAACACTGCCAAGCCTGTCAATCCCTGAACAGTGTCTAAAAGGTGGCATATGACATACATTGATGGGATAGTTCTGTATTACTTCATCAGCAACATCCAAGATGAATTCTATGAAGTCTGGGTTGGCAAACTCTAGGTGAAAAACTATTTCATGTCCCAGGAACCTTCCAGAACCAACATCTATAATGAATTCCTTCTGACTGATCACAGATACCCATGTACTATTTGATCCACTTCCTGGGATCCATGTCATACTTAGCTAATTCCTTGACTATATCAGGACAAACGTAACTGTATTTCTCCTTAAAGGCTGTTGCAGTTCCCAATTACTGCTCAGGAGGGATTCCTACCTCCTGTTCCCTTAGCAGCTGTTGAATGAAAATATGTAATCTCTCGACCTGCAATCAAGATGTGTTTGATGGCAGCTTCCAATTACATAACCTTCTGCCACGGGTGATTCCATCTCCACTGTCAATAACTAGGCCCATTAGTGTATGCTCGCCAACCTGTCAAGATATCCAAGAGGCTGCTAGAGGTGGCACTGTCTGAACTGCAATGTAGATAGACTCTCCCTTTGTTTTTTTTTTTTTGTCGTGCTGGGGATTGAACCCAGGGCCTTGTGCATGTGAGGCAAGCGCTCTACCAACTGAGCTATATCCCCAGCCCTGTAGATCTTGGTACATTAAATGATTCAAATAATTTCTGCAAGATACTTCCTATTTTCTGGTGTATTCAGTGGAGGTCTGTCACTAAAAAATAATGGTACTCAGGTTCAGCTCAGAGGTATTTAAAAACCACTTGTTCTATGAACATTCCCGTAAGATCCCAGTCCTCAATTACTCCATGTCATATTGGCCACTCTGGACTACAGGTAGGCTTACTGATGGCTTCTTCCCCTATGAAAAAGTCAAGGTCACCAACATCCCTCAACCACTATCCTTTGGTTTTGGTTGCCTACCTTTGAAGAGTCTGATGGCAACACATGACAGAATAATGAACTGTGACTCAGTGTTACCTGCATAGCAGAGCTTGATATACCTAGGAAGCACGAGGCCTCAGTCCACCACACAGAAAGGCAGGGAGCCTGTCATGGTTGGGATGCATGGCACCACTCCATCTTACCCAGAGTAGTAGTAGATACACTAAGACAAAATACATATAAATGTACTTTGGAAAATGTGGGAAGCAATAAAAATGTAAAACATTCCTACAACCTGGGAGTGAACAGGGCCCAGGCTCTTTCATATTCTCTCCTGACTCAAAGAGCCACTGCTTCCCCTAACTAGCTACCTGCCATATGGTAAACCAAAGGGTACCAAGTTCTTTCATGTGCCAATGGATTAGACAAAGACCCAGACTCTATCTACACTGCTCCATGCTCCTCAGAGAAAGACTTCATATATATTTTAGATGATGCTGTCAGTGTCCCTGTTAAAAGGCACAGTTTGCCCTTTCTCCAAATCCCCATTTCCCTAGCCTCTTTCTCCCAGGGGTGGTCCTCCTCTCACTACATGCATAATCCCTTCACAATCACTTTCCCCTTCTTCCTATACCCAGCATATCTAAACCTATAAGCCACTGTACTCTTTGCATAATACCATAAATTACTGATATTTTGAACTTGAAATAATAGTCAATTTCATAGACTATACTTAGATTACCAATTAACTAAATTTAGGGAAGGTAAGTGATAAACAACAAGAAAGGTTTTAAAAGCCAAGTATGGAAGGCTTGGTGTGGTGGCACAAACCTATAATTCCAGCAACTCTAAATATGGAAGTAAGAGGACTGCAAGTTCAAGGCCAGCCTCAGCAATTTGGTGAAACAGTGTCTCAAAACAAAAAGGGATAAGAATGTAACTCAGTGGTAGAGTGCTTGTCTAGAATGCATGGGGCCCTGGGTTTAATCTCTAGTACTGCTGAAAGAAAGAAAAGGAAAGGAATGAAAAAAAGAGCTGAGTGCGTGGTGCATGTCTGTAATCCCAGTGGTCTGGGAGGCTGAGGCAGGAGCATTGTGAGTTTAAAGTCAGTATCAGCAATTCAGTGAGACCTTGCCTCAAAATAAAATATAAAAAAGGGAGTGGGAGCTGGGTGCAGTGGCGCAAGCCTGTAATCCCAGCACTTAAGGAGGCAGAGACAGGAGTATCATGAGTTCAAAGCCAGTCTCAGCAATGGCAAGGTGCTAAGCAACTCAGTGAGACCTTGTCTCTACATAAAACACAAAATAGGGCTGGGGATGTGGCTCAGTGGTCGAGTGCCCCTGAGTTCAATCTCCAGTACCAAAAAAAAAAAAAAAAAAAAGGTAGTGGGAGTGGGGATATGGTTCAGTGGTTAAATGCCCCTGGCTTCAATCTGCTGTACCAAAAAAAAGAAAAAAGGAAAGAAATTTGGGAAAAAAGTTTAAGAAAAATTCTACTAGATATTTTTTGCTAATTGAAAAAAGATCTGCAAAAATAAAAAAATTTAGTCGGGCACAACAGCGCAGGCCTATAATCCCCCCAGCGGCTCAGGAGGCTGAGGCAGGAGGATTGTGAGTTCGAAGCCAGCCTCAGTAGAAGTGAGGTGCTAAGCAACTCAGTGAGACCCTGTCTCTAAAATACAAAATAGGGCTGAGGATGTGGCTCAGTGGTTGAGTGCCCCTGAGTTCAATCCCTAGTACCAAAAAATAAAATAAAATAAAAATTTAAAAAATTTGGGGCTGGGCTGGGGCTCAGTGGTAGAGCGCTTCACGTGTGAGGAACTGGGTTCAATCCTCAGCACCACATAAAAATAAATAAATACAGTTGTACAAAAAAATTTAAAAAGATCTGAAAATTTTTATTTCATTGATAGAATATTCCATTATTACCCACAGAATGCTAAGACTGTAGTTTGAAAATCCACCATATATTGCCTTCTCCTTTTTCCAACCCTCTTAGAAACATCATTTATGTGTCATACCTGTAGCCCTAAATGAATAAACTTGTACATTTTTTTCTTTCTTTTTTTGGTGGTACTGGGAAATGAACCCAGGAATGCTCTACCAGTGAATAACATCCCCAGCCATTTTTTTAAAAAATATTTTTATAGTTGTAGATGGACACATATCTTTATTTATTTTTATGTGGCACTGAGGATCAAACCCAGTGCCTCACGCATGCAAGGCAACTGCTCTACCACTGAGCCACAATCCCAGCCCCAGTACCCGCCTTTTTTGATACAGGTGATTGAACTCAGGGGCACTTAACCACAGAGCCACATTCCCAGCCTTTTTTTATTTTGAGACAGGTCCTGATAAGTTGCTTAGGGCCTTGCTAAATTGCTAAGGCTTGCTTTAAATTTGAGATCCTCCTGCCTTGGCCTCCTGAGTCGCTGGGATTATAGGTGTACGCCACTGTGCCTGGCTCAATAAATATTTGTACTGTATTTTAGTCTGCTATATGCTAGGCATTAAGCTAGACAAAGTATAATATGCATTAATAAATGCTGCTGAGGATGACAATTTTAATAGTCTTCAACACCTAAATTTTCCAAAGCAATTTTGGAAAATTCAGGGAAACTCAGGAACTGACTCCTGCTCCTGTGTTAAGTACTTTATAAATGTTATCTAGTTCTCACAGAGTTAGAAAACTTCCTTAGAATTAAACGGCTAGTAGGGTGAAGATGGTGTCAAATCCCAAAGCTTATGCTCTTAACTAATATGTTCTTCTGTTTCCCAGCACAGTTAAACAGAAAATGAAGTGAGATTAAACATAATTCATAATTCTGCCACCTTTACTTCTTCTGGAACAATATTCTTCCTTTGTGCTTGAAAAGAACTCCCCGTTCACCCACCTCTGTCAGAACACAAGTGTCTATCACACTGAAATGAGTAATGGACTATCAACTTGTTTCCCTGACTTGACTAGGAGCTTAAGAGCAGGGACAGTATTCCTTACCCCGTATACCCACTATGTAATCCAGTTATCTGACAGAAAGTTCAATGTTGAATAAACATATGGTAAACTGTTTGCATAACAAAAGCTAAGGAAAGGGAACCTCATCCAGCTCCTTCTGGGTCAGGTATTTTACCTAAATTCTCTAAATTCAGACTGATAATCACAGCAAAGTTCAAAGACATCTCTTCCAAAGTTTCTCTCCTCTTTTCCCTTTGGAAAGCCAGAGTTCTTAGCATAGCCACTGTGTCAGCTATTATCAAGACAGTCTCTGACAGGAGGCCAGTAACATACTACTAGTTACTAGTTACATATTGCTGGTTACTGAGAATTTCAAAGTGTAGGTCCCCAAACTAGCAGATGTAACTGTTCCCTGCGAGCTTGTAAACAACATCATGCCTCTCCCAGATCTTATCCATCAGAATCCGAATTTATTAAGATCTCTAAATTATTCTTATGGTCATTAAGTCTGAGAAGCACTGGTTTCAATACTTTGAGGTCTAAAAACAAGCCTATGCTACTAACTAGCCATTGACCTTGGGCAATCTGCTTTAACCTCTCTGAAGCTGTTTACTCGTTTGAGGATAATACCTCCTCATAAAGTTTCTGAGATCTAAATGCTATAATGTCCACAGATTCAGTAACGTATGGCATGGAGTGAACACTCTCTGACACAAAGCACAGCGCTAATTGAGAGGACCAGTTTTAGGTATTTAACAGACTCATTGTAGGGTCACGGATAAGTCCCTGTTTCACCGCACTGTCCGTTCTCTCAAGTGAAAAATGACAATCTGGCTTTGCCCGATTCCGAAAGGTTAACCTGGCAGACGGGCGCGACCAGCTAGGCGAAAAGGCCCAGAAATACATAAAGCACCGCGGGCAGGCCTACGGCGAGCCGGCTCTCAGGCCTGCGAACCCCTCTCCTGGCAGATCTGGCCTACGCAGTCCTCACCCGCCAACATCACCGGCCTCCGCCGCATCGCGTTATCAAGCAGGCCGGAGCAGTAGCCCAGGAAGCCGAAGTAGAGAAGCCGCGGGTCGGTCATTTTGGGCGGAGGCAGGCTCCGAGCCTCATCTGGCAGGAACTGTAAGGGCACTCGGCCCGGCCGTCCGTCCATCATGGTGATGCCGTTTCTGCTTGAGGCCTGGCCTCCGACCTCCAACTACAAGGAAAACTACCAAGACCACTGTCGGGGCCTAAGCAGCGAGTGTTCCCCTCCAAATACCGAGCTGAAGGGCATGGCGCACGGAGGTGCAGCGCCCAAACACTTCCCGGGGCGTGCTACCGCCGGAACCCCGCACGTAAGGTTCCGGTCTACTAAATGGCCCGTGCAGGTAAACTTGTGTCGCCAGTTGGGCTAGTGGTAATGGGGTGGTAGTGCTGGCTTGTACTCCCGGGCGGAGGATTACACCAAACAAGCCAAACTGGACGAAGACTAGGAGACACTGATTTTTCCTCCTAGACTCAGCCACCCTAAATTCCCTCTCCCTGCCCCTGTCTATGGATATCTCTTAAGCAAAGATTTGTCCTGGTATCCAACACCCACACATGGGCATGATGGGTAATATTGAGAAACGTCACTAAGCGCAATCCCATAAAAGTTCGTTTTCTAGTTCCAGCTGTACTTTAACACAGATGCACCCTCCAAAGCCTTAAATTAAAGTCTAGCCAGCAATAAAGAATTCAGAGAACCCCAGGACTAGATCATTTAGTCTGTTCTTGACATTTATCTCTGGTGGCACACTCTAAAATGTTTTAAAGGTCTTCAGGTCCTTGCTTATGGCTGAGGGAGGAGGTATTCCCTAAATGCTTGAGGAATGAAAGAAAGGGAATCTGTAACATTCTAAGTAATCGCTCAGTCTCCGCTCATTGATCTCCAATAAGGGAGAATTTACGTGTTTGAACAACTTTCTCTTTAAAAAGCCCTTCCTGATACTGAGCAAAAAATATTTTCTTTTGTGTCCATTCATTAGTGACATTCAATATTTTATCTAGGAGAATGCTGATTAAACCAGAGGTCAGTGCAAAGGTATGTGTACCAAAGATATTGATTTCCTAAGTGGACGAGTTAAATACCAGCTGAAAGTAATTAGATGAGAGCTGAGGTGTAGTTCAGTAGTAGACACTTGTCTAGCATTCTGGAGGTCCTAGGCTCCATCTAAAGATTATTAGAGGGAGCCGGGCGTGGTGGCTCCCGCCTGTAATTCCAGCACTTTAGGAGAATCATGAGTTCAAAGCCAGCCTCAGCAATGGCGAGGCGCTAGGCACCTCAGTGAGACCCTGTCTCTACATAAAACACAAAATAGGGCTGGGGATGTGGCTCAGTGGTCGAGTGCCCCTGAGTTCAATCCCCAGTACAAAAAAAAAAAAAAAAAAAAAAAAAGATTATTAGAGGGAGAACGTATTGGAGATTTCTTTCTTTCTCAGGGGTACTCAACTGCTGAGCCACATGCACAGCCCTATTCTCTGTTTTATTTAGAGACAGGGTCTCACTAAATTGCTCAGCAGCCTCACAGTTGCTGAGGCTGGCTTTGAACTCGCGATTCTCTTGTCTCAGCCTCCCAAGAGCTGGGATTACAGGCATACACCACCACCCCCGGCTCACATTGGAGATTTTAAAAGTTCACACCCTTTGAACCAGTAATTACAGGTCTGAGAATCTGTCTTATAGAAACGGTATGATTACATGAAAAAATCATTTTTTTTAAAATATTTTTTTAGTTGTAGATGGACACAATGTCTTTATTTTATTGCTTTGTATGTGGTGCTGAGGATCGAACCCAGGGCCTCACGCATGCGAGGCAAGCGCTTTACCGCTGAGCCACAATCCCAGCCCCGAAAAAATCATTTTTGAGCTCAGTTATTTTAACCACAGTCCCCACCAATCCCCACCCAGTCCCCATTATGCAGGATTGAATTCAGGGCCTTGTGCATATGAGATATATGTTCTACCACTGAGCTACATCCCCAGTCCTTTCTATTTTATTTTGAGGTGGAGACACCAAACTGCCTAGGCTGGGCTTAAACCTGTGATCCTCCTGTCTGAGCCTCCCCAGTAGCTGGGATTACACATGTGGATGTTTCTTTTAAAATTACATCAGTAGGTGCTAGAGATATAGCTCAGTTGGTAGACTGCTTGCCTCACATGCACAAGGCCCTGGGTTCAATCCCCAGCACCACACACAAACACACAAAATTACGTTAATAGGCCAAGTGTGGTGGCACGTGCCTGTAATCCCAGTGACTCAGGAAGCCAAGGCAGGTGGATTTCAAGTTTGAGGCCATCCTCAGCAAATTTGTGAGACCTTGACTCAAAAAAAAGCTTCACATAAGTGAAATCTTCCAAAAATATTTTCCAGAAAAATTATTATTCTTGGGAATGTAAAAATGAAGGCTCAGCCTCTAGACAAGACTTAGTGCTGGGGCTGGAGGTATGGCTCACTGGGAGAGCATTTGCCTATCATGCATAGAGGGGGTGACACGGGTTAGTGGGTGGTGGGAATAGGGAGCAGTGTGGGATGGGTGGGAGGAGGCTTAGTTCTGAGCAAAGAGCTCCATAGCAGCAGCTCAGCATATCCCTCCTGCATTCCTCTGGGCCCAATCTGGACTCTGTGCATGTGTGTTTTACTGAATATTGAATCCAGGCTCTTTTACTGTTGAGCTATATCCCCAGTCCTTTTATTTTGAGACAGGGTCTTGTTAAGTTGTTGAGGGTCATGCTTGCTAAATTGTTAGAATTTCAGGCATGTGCCACACTGTGCCTGGCTTTCTTTCTCCTTCTCCTTCTCCTTCTCCTTCTTCTTCCTTTTTTTTAAGAAATGTAACAGTGGTGCATGCCTGTAATTCCAACAGTTTGGAAGGCTGAGGCAGGAGGATCACAAGTTTAAAGTCAGCCTCAATAACTTAGCGAGGACTTAAGCAACTTAGTGAGACCCTGTCTCAAAATAAAAAAATAAAAACAAGAGAAAGAGCCGGAGATACGGCTCATTAGTTAAGCACCTCTACGTTTAATCCCTGTACAAAAAGAAAAAAAAGAAGAAAGAAAACAATTTAAGATACAAAAATTGACAAAGAACAATACAACAAATACTCTCATTCTACTACTCATAATTAATCACTATTAACATTTAATCATATTTGTTTTTAGACCCCTACCCCATGTCTTTTTCTTTTTAAAGATTTTTTTTTAGTTGTAGATGAACACAATAATATCTTTATTTTATTGCTTTGTATGTGGTGCTGAGTATCAAACCCAGGGCCTCACGCGTGCAAGGCAAGCGCTCTACCGCTGAGCCACAATCCAAGCCCTACCCCATGCCTTTTTAAAGGAAATGAAACACTACAGAGAAAATGAAAGTTCCTTTTCCCTTTTTCCCTGGATCAATGAAACTGAGGGAAAACTTGAATAAGCCTTTTATCACTTGCTTCTGGTTGACTTTATTTTATTTTATTTTTTTAAAATATTTATTTATTTATTTTTTAGTTTTAGGTGGACAGAATATCTTTGTTTTTATGTGGTGCTGAGGGTCGAACCCAGTGCCTCACGCATGCTAGGCAAGCACACTACCACTGCGCCACAATCCCAGCCCCTTCTGGTTGACTTTAAAAATCACTGAAGGTTACTATAGGTAACACCTCTGATATGTAGGTTATGATGCTAACAATTGCCTGGGTTATTTTTCAGGGACTTGAAGGCCATTTTTGTAAAAACCATTGACTCTTGGCTTGCACAGATGTCTGATGGGTGACCTTTTAACATCAGAAGACCAAAAACTCCACCCTCAGAACTGAGACAGCTAAAATAGCTCTCATTCTTTTAATATATATATCTGATATATATATTTTAGTTGTAGATGAACACAATACCGTTATTTATTTATTTTATGTGGTGCTGAGGATCAAACCCAGGGCCTCACACAGGCGAGGCAAGCGCTCTACCACTGAGCCACAACCCCAGCCCAATAGCCCTCATTCTTATGGGGTTAACAGACATACCAGAAAATTGAGAGTTAAAATGTAGGACAGTCTTTACAGACATGAAATTAAGATAATACCCCTGGAAACAGGATGTTGGAAAGTCAGTTTAGCCTTCAAAGTCTATGTGGTCAGTAATAGATATGGGAATTGAAAATAATGTAGCCTGAGGGAAAAGAAAAATAGCCCTATGCTAACACCTCTCACTTCCCCTGACAAATGTTTTCCTGGGGCTAATTGCAGATAAAGGAGGAGTGTCCCGCCATGTCGGAGACGCTGGTCCACAGCTCGCAGGACTCCCTGACCCATGGGCCCGAATTCCTGAGCACTAAAACTGACCATTTCATTGATTGATGGAACAAGCCCCAAATTCCTAAGTGCCCGAGAGAACTGTCACATTTCTACTAGACCACCTCCCAAAACAACCTATAAAAACCCAGTCCCTTTCTTTGTTCGCTGGCTCATTTTCCACCAGGAAAGTGGGTCCATCCCCGTAGATGTAGTCCTGTTCCTAAATAAAGACTGAAATGACTTGTGAAGTTTGCTGCCGTCCTGGCCTTTTGGCCAGCAGTCAGCAGAGAACCAAGAAGCCAGAGCCAGGAAAAGCAAGGTCACTAAAATTAAACCTACTGAGACAGAACAATAGTATGTCCTGTTCTGAAAATAATTTAGGGGGTGTCTCAGATGATAAGGGGCAGGTTTCAGGTAGTGAGGTGCAAACACAATTTTAGAATTACTTTAGAATCACTAAAGTAATCTATCATTAACTTTATTAGCATAGTAAAAATCACACCTCATCTGGAGACTCGAGATGGTGGTGAGACATGAATCCTATGAGACATGAGGAAGAAGAGCAAACGGGCAACTGAACTCCACCTCTAAGTGTGACATCAAGGGACTTGGTCCCTGGCTATCATGCAGATACCATATTAGTTATATTAGTTGTATAACCTTTGTCCTTTAAGTTAGACTGGATTTCTAAACCCCATTTTCTTCTTCCCTTGTGTTTAAGCGTAAGAGTAAATAGTCGTGTTCCTGTGCCAATGTGTTTTTATCTGGATCTTCTGATAGCACAAGAAAATGTGGAATCTGCTGGGTGCTGTGGTGCACACCTGTGGTCCCAGCAACAGGTGTGCAACAGGTGTGGAAGGCTGAGGCAAGAAGATCATAAGTTTGAGGCCATCCTGGGCAACTTAGTGAGATCCTGTCTCAAAATAAAAAATTAGGGCTGGAGAGGTGGCTCGGTAGCAGAGCACTTGCCTCGCATGTGTGAGGCACTGAGTTTGATCCTCAGCACCACATAAAAGGAATAAATAAAGGTACCGTGTTCATCTACAACTAAAAGAAATTAAAAAATAAAATAAAATAAATAAAAAATTAAAATGGCTGGGGATGTAGCTCAGTGGTAGAACACTTGCCTAGCATGCATGAGGCACTGGGTTCGAGCCTCAGCACCACAAATAAATAATAAATGAATAAAAGAAAGATCCATCAACAACTAAAAATATATTTAAAAACAAACAAACAAACAAAAAACTCATAGAGAGTCAGTAATGAGATTTTGCTAACTCTGCCATCTTCTGAACATGTGAGCCATGAAGACTGATTATGAATGCACAGGCCACTGATGATTTCACCTCCAGTCACCTTTCCCCACACCTTAAATCACCCTGCTTTTTTCTTTCCTTTGTGGTACTGAAATATTCCATTTATACAAAGTTCAATATTAGGGAAAATGTATTATTTAAAGATAGACGTATTACTGATAAAACTCTAAAAGAAAAAGCAAATGAAGTTTTGAAGCTGTGTGGTACATACATCAATGTACATTTTATTATTTTAATTGTACCTATGCGTTTTATACACTTTTGGGTTTATGATATATTTTATGCAATAATCAACTTTATCTTTTTATTGTGGTAAATAACATTAAATCTACCATCTTAACTTTTCTTTGTGTTTGCAGTGCTGGGATGGAACCTGGAGCCTTGTGCATGTTAGACAAGTGCTCCACCACTGATACTACTGAGCTACATCCCAGCCCTGAGATCCTGCTTTGAATGCTTTTGGGTGTATACCCAGAAATGGGATTGCTCTATCACATAATATACCAGGGATCAAACCCAAGGTCTCAAGCATGCTAGGCAGATGTGCCACCACTGAGTTTACATCCCCATCTTTACCCCCTTCTCAATGCTTTTTTTTTTTTTTTTTTTTTTGGTACTGGAGATTGAACTCAGGGGCACTTGACCACTGTGCCACATCCCCAGCCCTATTTTGTGTTTTATGTAGAGACAGGGTCTCAATGAGTTGCTTAGTGCCTCACCGTTGCTGAGGCTGGCTTTGAACTCGCAATTCTCCTGTCTCAGCCTCCCAGAGTGCTGGGATTACATGCTTGTGCCACTGCCCCAGCTTCCCCAATGCTTTTTTATTATTTTGTTATTTTTTGTTGCTGGGGATCAAACCCTGTGTTAATTCAGTTTTTAATTTTTTGTGAGGGAAGTGCTAGGGATTGAACCAAGGGATGCTCTATTACAGAGAAACATCCCAGTCTTTTTAAAAATTTAATTTGAGACAGGGTCTTGCTAAGTTGCCAAGGCTGGCCTCAAACTTGGGATCCTCCTGCCTCAGCCTCCTGAGTAGCTAGGATTACAGGAGTGTGCCATTGGGCCTGGCTCAATTTTTAATGTTTGAGGAAACTTCCTACTGTTTTCCATAATGGCTGCAGCATTTTACATTCCCATCAATAGTGCATAAGGACTCTAGTTTCCTCTGCATTCTCACACCTTTTCTTTCTTTCTCTCTTTCTTTCTTCCCTTTCGATACTGGATGTTAAACTCAGGGCCTTCACATGCTAAGTGAACACTACCCCTGAGCTACATCCCTGCTTTTCATCTCCTTCCTTGCTTTCTTTCCTCATTTTCTTTAAAAAAAAAAAAAATATATATATATATATGTTTTTTTTTTTTAAATATTTTTTAGTTGTTGATTGATCTTTATTTTATTCACTTATTATTTATACGTGGTGCTGAGGATCGAACCCAGTGCCTCATGCATGCTAGGCAAACGCTCTACCACTGAGCTACAGCCCCAGCCCTACATATTTAATTTTAAAGTTGTAGGTGGACACAATATCTTTATTTTGTTTTTATGTGGTGTTGAGAATGGAACCTAATGCCTCACACATGGTAGGTGAGCGCTCTACCACTGAGCCACAACCCTGGTCCTCATTTTCTTTTGAGTTAGGGTCTCCCTAAGTTGCTCAGGCTGGCCTCAAAAGAAAAAATTGTGATGCAGTGATCTGGGGGTGTAGCTTAGTGGTAGAGTCCTAGCCTAGTGCATACAAGGTACTGAGTTCAATCCCTACCACTGCACACACACAAATTCAGATGTATTTGTCAATATAATCTTTTTATTTAGGGTTTGTTTGGTTTCTTCAATTCTTTCAAAACCAAATTCCCAAATTTTCTTTCAGGAATTTCATAATTGTCACCCATTGCGCTTTCTCTTCACAGATTCCCCACTTCACTGATGCTCACACTCAGTTCAAGTGGCAGCTGCAGGGGACTCCAACTCCTGGAACGTGGACACATTCTGTGTGGAAGACCCCCGTGCAGAGGCTGGGGAACTGCGGCACCCCCTGGCAGGGAACCCTGGGAAGGCAAAGAGGAGGATGAGGACGTCAAGGATAACAAAAAACAAGGAAGTAGAAGTAAACCAGAAAATCAAAAAAAATATTGGGAAGATAGAAAGAATGGCAACAGAAGAAAAGGCAAGAAGATATTAGAGGAATCTGAAAACCTAAAGTGTGAACACCAGAAGAACAATTAGCAGATATCTAAACTGTGGCTTCAGAGATTACAGGAAGAGTCAGATCTTGAATTAGCAAATGAAACTTTTGGTGTTAATGATAGAGTTTATGGACTAGATGCTATGAACCCAATTTTCAAGGGATGTTTGCACAGAGTTTGGAAAATTACTAAAAGATAAGAATACACAGTCTGAAAAGTCACTATGCCATTTTTTTGGAAGCCTCAGTTCAAGATGTATTTTGTTGAAAATTGATGACTTGAAGGAGATAACCAATTCATTGACTTTGCTTTATAGTGAAAAATAAGCAAGAAAAGGCGGCAGTGGAACCGCTTTATCAGAGTTTTTTTTTTTTAATATTTTTTCCAAACCTTTATTTATTTATGTATTTTGTATGTGGTGCATGCAAGGCAGGCACTCTACCACTGAGCCACAACCCCAGCCCCGCTTTATCAGAGTTTTGGCCTTTCCTTTTCTTTGTAAAACAAGCTCAGTGAACTGCACCAGGTGACTAGTTTGATAAAGTGTCATGTGAACAATTATGACATCTGCAATGTTTTATAAAGCAATGAATTTAATAAAATCACTATTGTGAGGCCTTTAAAAAAAGAATTTTACAATTTTCAAGACAAATTCCCGGTACAGCCTTTCATCCTTGACTCCTTGCTCCTGCATCTTTCTCCTCTCAGAAAATGGTGCCACTGTTCAATTTGATTTTCTTTTTCTTTTTCTTTTTTTGGTACTGGGGACTGAACTCAGGGGCACTCGACCATTGAGCCACATCCCCAGCCCTATTTTGTGTTTTATGTAGAGACAGGGTCTCACTGAGTTGCTTGGCACCTCACTGTTGCTGAGGCTGGCTTTGAACTCACAATTCTCCTGTCTCAGCCTCCCTAAGTGCTGGGATTACAGGGTTGTGCCACCGCGCCCAGCTCATATCCATCCACTTCTCTATCACACTGCTGACACCCTTCTTCAAACTTCATGATCTTGTACCTAGGTAATTCCATAGGGTAACTAGAATGATCTTTAAAAATATATACTAACTTTCTGGGAATGGTGGCACATGCCTATGATTCCAGCTACTTGGGAGGCTGAGATAGGAGGAACACAAGTTCAAGGCCAACCTCAGCAACTGAGTGAGACTCTGTCTCAAAAAAATAAAATGGCCCTATAATCCCAGCACTTTGGGAGGCTGAGACAGGAGAAATGCGAGTTCAAAGCCAGCCTCAGCAATGGCGAGGCGCTAAGCAACTCATTGAGACCCTGTCTCTACATAAAACACAAAATAGGGGTGGGGATGTGGCTCAGTGGTCGAGTGCCCCTGAGTTCAGTCCCTAGTACCAAAAAAGCCCCCCCCCCCCGCCAAAAAAAAAATGGGTTGGGGATTTAACTTAGTGGTAGAGTGTTTTGGGTTCAATACCTCATAACACAAAATTAAATAAATAAGTAAATAAAAACATATACCCACTTACGATTAAATATGATAAAATTCTAATCAAGTGGCAAAGAATATAATTTAAACAATGTTTCAGAAGAGAAAATACAAATGAGTCAAAATAGGAAAAGATTCTGGCTTTCTCATATAAGAGAAATGCAGATAAAAATTACTCTGTCATTGGCAAAGATCTAAAGGAATGATTAAAGAATAAGTTGGCAAATGTGTGGGGAAATAGGCATCCTCATACATCGCCTATGGAACATAAACTGTACCTTCTGTGACCAATTAGGCAACATCTATCAAAATTACAACAGCCGGGAGCAGGGGTGCACACTTGTAATCCCAGCTACTTGGGAGGCTGAGGCAGAAGGATCAAGGCCAGCCTGGGCGAGACTCAGAATAACAAATAAAAAAAGGCTGAGGATATATGCAGCTTAAGTGTACAGCACTCCTGGTCAATCCTCAGTATTGGAAAAACAAATCAAAACACCCCCCCCCCGCCAAAAAATGAAAATCAAACAAAAAACAATTGCACATAGCCTTCAACATAGAAGTCCTACTTTCAGAAATTTAATCTTTCATGTACAATCCATGTACACATACAGAATGAAATATTGATTATCTCATTACTCACACTTGAAAAACTGAAAACAACTTAAATGTCCATTAAGAGGAATCTTGCGGGCTGGAGTGTGGCTCAGTGGTAGAGCACTTGCCTAGCATGTGTGAGGCACTGGGTTCAGTTCTAAGCACCGCATTAACAACAACAAAATAAAAGTCCAAAGCCAGGTGCGGTGGCGCACGCTTGTAATCCCAGCATTTAGGGAGGCTGAGACAAGAGAATCGCGAGTTCAAAGCCAGCCTCACCAACAGCGAGGTGCTAAGCAACTCAGTGAGACCTTGTCTCTACATAAAACACAAAATAGGGCTGGGGATGTGGCTCAGTGGTTGAGTACCCCTGAGTTCAATCCCTGGTACCAAAAAAAAAAAAAAAAAAAAAAAGGTCCATCAACAACTAAAAAATATATACATAAAAAAGAATCTTGACAATAGGGAACATCTATACAATGGACTCTGTAGAAGACAAACTCTAAAATGGTCCCCAGTTTTCTCTCCTCCTGGTATTCATGCCCAGTGTAATACCCTCCGTCTCAGTGTTGGTGTAATGTGTGACTTCCTCCTAATGTGGCAAAAGTGATATCACGTCCATGATTCCATTATATAAAATTACAACATCTATCTCGCTGTCTTTCTTGCTGATTTCGATGAAGCTAGCTTCTAAACTGTGATAATCTACAGAGAGGACCCCAAGGCCAGGAATTGAAGGTGGCACCCACCCAACAGGCAGCAAGAAACTTGAGGTTCTCAGTCCTCAACCCATAAAGAACTGAATTCTGTCAATAACCATGTGAGTGTGGAAGCAGAATCTTCTCTAGTCAAAGCTTGAGGTAAGGTGCCACAGCTCCAGGTAGCACCTTGATTACAACCTTGTCAGAGATGCTGAAGTACAGGACCTAGATAAGCTGTGCCTGGACTCCTGACCTACAGAAATTGTAAGATAATAAATGTATTGTCACTTTGTTTGTTATTTAGAAATAAATCATTAACACATACTACGCAGATGTTAAAATAATGCAATTATATATGTACTGATAATAGAATGAACCCCAAAATATACTAAGCACAAAAAGCGAAGTCAAAATGGTATGCTCAATGGTATCATTTGTATATGTGTATGTGTTTGTGTGTGTGTTTTCTACCAAGCATAGAAAATATCTGGTATCTCCAGAATGATTACAAGAAATTGGTATCAGTGGTTGCCTTTTTTAAATTTTATTTGTTTAGTTGTAGATGGACACAAGACCTTTTTTATTTATTTTTAAATATTTTAAATATTTATTTATTTTTAATTATTTGGTGCTGAGGATCGAACCCAGTGCCTCACATGTGCTAGACAAGCGCTCCACCACTGAGTTCCAAACTCTAGCCCCACTGGTTGCCTTTTGATATGGAAACTGGATGACACCTTTCCCATTCAACTTTGGGCACCTTTTGAATTTTACTTCAGTACACGAAACTCATCTTAAAATTGTACTTCTCTTCTTGGCTCTTAGGACCCTCTAGTCACTAGAAAATTTCCTTGTGGGCAGGAACGTATCTTTCTCATAACTCAGTAATATATGCATAATGAGTGAATTTGATTTGCAGTTTTAGGAAGGATTAAAAGAGGTAACACCTAGTACAAGACTTGGCACATAGTACACCCTCAATTGAAATGGATGCAATATGGTATCTTCTCTTTTTGAATCAAATTGTTGTCATGGAAACGGGAATAGAACCTCATTATGTATTGTTCCAAAAACCAATAGGTGTGTCATAAGAAGAAAAATATTAATTAAGCATTAAGAATTCCTTAACAAATATCTGCATATATTGGAAAGGTTTAAGAGGTGGTGGAAACTGCTTAATCAGCCATTTATTCTTTGTCAGGACAACTGTAAAAAATAAAACTGCTGAGGGACTTTTCTGAGAGCCTTTGTAGGATTCTTCCCCCAATCCCCAGCCCTGCTCCTGTCCCTTTTAAGAATGGTTGTGTGTGTGTGTGTGTATATATATATATGTAAATTGGTTTTATTTCTGACTTCTGAGTTTGAAAAAAAAATAGTACTGCTATTGATCTTTTAATAAAATGCAGATGTTGAATATGGGACCTGATTGTGAGAAACTAATGGCTACATTGATTCAAGTTCTTGATATAAAATAGTCTCAGCTGCCATTAGCACAGTAGCCTGTTTCTCTGAAGCACAAAGGGATAGAAGGGCCAAAAGCTATTTTTACCAGTTATGCTGGAAGGATAATTTCACTAAGCTACTCAACAACAAAACGTTTTTTTTCAAAAGTCATATTTATTTGGGGAGTGGGTGCCAGGGATTGAACTCAGGGGCACTCAACCACTGAGCACATCTACAGCCTTATTTTGTATTTTATTTAGAGACAGGATCTCATTGAGTTGCTTAGCACCTCACTTTTGCTGAGACTGGCTTTGAATTTGCAATTGTCCTGCCTCAGCCTCCCAAGTCCCTGGGATTTCAGGCCATGCCCAGCCATATTATAAAATAACTTGAAACAGAACTTCTATTTATCTCTAACCTCTGAAACATGAATTTGTTGTTGAAAAACATCTGCATGTCTACAAAGTTTAAGAACATTCACGAATTCAAAATATAGTGCCTGGAAAATATACTGGGTGGTAGGCAGGAAGTATGGGTTCTAGTCTGTGTTGGCACCAGTCAGTATCTTTCTTTCTTTTTAATATCTTTTTAGTTGTACATGGACACAATACATTTATTTTTTTATGTGGTGCTAAGGATTGAATCCAGTGCCTCACACATGCTAGGCAAGCACTCTACCACTGAGCCACAACCCAGCCCACCAGTCAGTATTTCTATCTCCAGAGCCATTTTCCTCCTAATAATGTCATTATTCTGTTTAAAGACTATCTTTGGACTTTGAACCCTGAAATCAAAGGAAAATGCATATGTAGCCTAATAGTAAAATAGACCAAACATTATTTATTTGGTGAAGGTGGGACAGAACCTAGAGACTCTGAGGCAACTCTGAAAATAACTTCATTCTGGAAACCCCTGAACCAGATGAGTTTTTTCAGTTCTGCCATCACATCACTTTCACATACACTACCTGCAAAGCCTATTAAATTGGCTTTTTAATCTTCCACTGAAAACATTTTTTGGCTTGTACAACTGGCAAAAATGTGAGGAACTACACTTGGTCCTTTGTGCTATTGCTTGCAATAGTACCATTTAGGTTTTAATCATGCTCTGGTGGTGTGCTTTGTTCCTTCAACTGTGCCGAACAATGGGACTATCAAGACTACTTAGGGAAAGCAGGTAAAAAAGCACACTCAAGCATTTCAGTTGTTAATGGTAGAAGCAGATGCCTGGTAGTGGGAACATTTGGTGAGGATACAAAATTTATTTTTTTATTGTTTATTTTTTATAGCTTTATTTTATTTTTATGTGGTGCTGAGGATCGAACTCAGTGCCTCCCGCGTGCTAGGTGAGCACGCTACCACTGCGCCATAACCCCAGCCCATATACTCAATTTATTTTTATTTTTATTGTACCAGGATTGAATGCAGGGTTACTTGACCACTGAGCCACATCCCCAGAGCTATTTTGTGTTTTATTTAGAGACAGGGTCTCACTGAGTTGCCTAGCACCTCACCATTGCTGAGGCTGGCTTTGAACTGGAGATTCTCCTGTCTCAGCCTCCCAAAGTGCTGGGATTACAGGTGTGTGCTACCATTTCCGGCGAGGATACTCATTTTTTTTTTTTTGTGGTGCTGGGGATTAAACCCAGGGCAAGCACTCTACCAACTGAACTATATCCCCAGCCCTAGGATACTCAATTTTGAGGCAGGAAGGAAGAGAAAGGATTCATGTATGTAGCAACTGGTATGTGAGTGTGTGTAAATACATGGTATGTTACATATATATATATATATATATATATGTATATGTAACACAATACTTCAGGCAGTGCTTTCGATAATTTCTCAATTCAAGAGATGATGACATTGAGGCAAAAGATGGTTAACTTACCTTTAAAAATGCAGGTAGGATTTCCAACCAGGCTGTATGACTCCAGGGTCCCATTTATTTTTCCTTTTTTCTGTACTGAGGATTGAACCTAGGGGTGCTCTACCACTGAGCTACATCCCTCAGCCCTTTTTATTTTTTGAGACAGGGTCTTGCTAAATTGTTGGGGCTTGCCTCAAACTTGCAATTCTTCTGCCTCAGCCTTCCAAGTTGCAGGGATTATAGGCATGTACCATTGGACCTACCTTTAGGACCACCATCTTATTTTTTGTAGTGGAGATGGAACCTAGGGCCTAGTGCAAGCACTCTACTATTGAGCCACATCCCCAGCCCCCCAGGTTGAATCTTGGAGTATGTGTAATTAGATGACAGTAGAAAAGTCAGAGAGGGGAGACAAAGCAGCATGAAGGAAGCAAGCAGGGTGTGGGGGCACACGTCTGTAATCCCAGCACTTAGGGAGGCTGAGACAGGAGAATCACGAGTTCAAAGCCAGCTTCAGCAATGGCAAGGTGTTAAGCAACTCAGTGAGACCCTGTCTCTACATAAAACACAAAATAGGGCTGGGGATGTGGCTCAGTGGTCGAGTACCCCTGAGTTCAATTCGCAGTACTGAGAAAAAAAAAAGAAAGGAAGCAGAGGTCTGATAGAGGTCTGATATAGCATGGCACAGTTAGAATTTTATGTTGTTGGGAGATCTGGACACAAGGTACAGGGAGACTGTGGTGAGGCTAGAGGAGGTATATTTCTCTCTCCCTTTGGCCAAATCTCTACCTTTATCTCTGCAATAACAGACTCCAGAGAAGTCTGGGAAAACAATGGATTTAAGAGATGCCATTGACCTCGGACTTTCTCTGATTTTCTTAGGGGATGATGGATAAATAAAATGTGTAAAAGTTCTGGTGTTGGCTAGATAAATGTTGGCTAAATTTGAATGTTCAGCATTAGGTAATCAGATGTTCTGGATAAAGTGTATGTAGTACTCTCAAGAAAGGGACAAGAGGACAAAATACTAATTTTTATGTAGTCAGATATGATCCATAAGCAAATCTAAAAAATTATAGACCTAATATAAAGTTCAGAAGAGCAAATCTGCAAAACCTCTTCAGTTCATTCACACCAGGAAAAGTTTAAGTGGCAGCCTTAT
>PVHX01008674.1:0-38053 GCA_004024805.1 Geosciurus inauris
CCCAGCAAACCTCACTCCACAGTCCCCTCCTGCTGTGAAAGCAAAACCCAAGTGGCAGCCCAGCTCCATTCCTGTTCCTTCTCCAGATTTTCCTCCTCCCCCTCCTGAAAGCAGCCTGGTGTTTCCTCCACCACCACCGCCACCACCACCACCTCCACCAGCCCCAGCCCCACCACCAGTGCCACCCACCGCTTCTCCTACCCCTGACAAAGGTGGATCTCCAGGCAAAAAGCCCAGTAAGATGTCCAGCCCTGGGGGAAAGAAACCACCCCCTACCCCACAGCGCAACTCCAGCATTAAATCCAGCAGTTGTGCAGAGCTCCCTGAGCCTAAGAGACCCTCAGTAGACAGTCTAGTCAGCAAGTTTGCACTGCCAACAGAATCGGGGTCTCCCATCAAGGAGACCCAACTCCCTCCTGCAGCACCCCCCAAGCCTGGAAAACTACATCTTTCTGGAGTCAGCCTTCCCAATGTTCTCCAACAAGGGTGTGTGTCAGCAAAGTCCTCCATTCTGAGTGGGCGTGCAAAGGATTCCGTAGTCGAATTTCCTTCTCCTCCATCCGATTCTGATTTTCCACCCCCTCCACCTGAAATTGAGCTTCCTCTGCCTCCCATCGAGATTCCAGCAGTATTCTCTGGAAACACCTCTCCAAAAGTGGCAGTTGTTAATCCTCAACCACAGGCATGGTCTAAAACATCAGTGAAGAAGGCCCCTCCACCCACACGACCCAAACGGAATGACAGCACCCGCCTCACTCAAGCAGAGATCTCTGAGCAGCCAGCAATGGCCACAGTTGTGCCACAAGTGCCCACCTCTCCCAAATCCAGCCTTAGCGTCCAGCCTGGATTCCTGGCTGACCTCAACAGGACACTGCAACGGAAATCCATTACTCGGCATGGCTCTCTGTCATCCTCTCGCATGTCGAGAGCAGAACCCACAGCCACCATGGATGATATGGCACTGCCTCCACCACCTCCAGAACTGCTCTCTGATCAACAGAAGGCCAGTTATGGAGGTAGTCATATCTCAGGCTATGCAACATTGCGCAGAGGTCCCCCTCCGGCGCCCCCCAAAAGAGATCAGAACACTAAGCTCTCGAGAGACTGGTAGCCACCACAGGACTTTATATTTTATGCTATCTGTAATCAGTTCTACAATCAGCTTGCCTGATCCTCTGTGAATTCAGGTGTTTAGAGCCTCCTGGTTATGATGATGTTATTCAGGTAGTGTTCAGCTGTGTGTGTGTACATGTTCCTGTACACACATAGCTATACAGAAGTGTGTGTGTGTACATATGTGTATGTGTATAGAGAGAGAAAACCGAGAATGGTTCTATTTATTCCTTTCCTCTCCCACTCTGAAAATGAAGTTCATGTATTGGAGGAAGAGGCATGGAAGGAGATAGTGTTCTGTCTCTTATGATTTCTTTTGTCTATCATGTGGATTGGACCAAAACTTCTAATTGCTCATTTAGAAGGTGTTTTATAAGTTGTCTGTCCATGTGCAACCTACTTGTGCATGTTGTGTATTATATAATTAAGGAATAGATGTATAATGTGCTCTTTCTCAGTTTGAGAAAACAACCAGAATGTGTGATATTATCTACAGGGCTTTTGTGTTTGTTTTTTCCCCAGTTGAAGTTAGAATTGCTTGACTGACACTTCACTATTACACATTAAGGGGCACTTTAAATCAGGAAAATCTTTTAGCTTCATAGAACAGGTGAATAGTGCAGGAAGGGGAAATTTTCAGATAGTCTATGTGGTTGTGCATAGAAAGTAAATCCATGATGTAACCAAATCAATCTAGTTGTACTCACGCAGTATTCCACCCACATCTAGGACGTGTTCTCTCACAGGTAAGATCTTTGCCTACAATACATGGATACTTTTTAATGCTACAGTGCTGGATAGTTTGAGTAGTTTTACAAAGCTTTGTCGACTTGACTTCATGATCCTTGCTTTGATTTATTGTGAAAATGTCCAGCACAATCTCTCTGTAATGCACTTTCCCGGTATGTCTTTGGGTCACCAGTTACCTTCTTAAATGTGTGCTTTAGGTAGACGTCAGTATCTGTAGCCAAGTGGTATATGAAATATATACATCCTGTGCCCGATATTGTGCATCATTATAAAAAAAAGCAACCTTCTGAAATATCCATCTTTTTTGTTTTGCTTTCTAGAAGGTGACATGAGAAAAGAGAACAAAACTGGGCCCTCTACAAGTGTTGTATATGGGTTATAATGTGTAATAAAAAAGAATATCCTTTAGATATGGGACTGTTGTGGAGGAAAAGAAAATAAATGAGGCTTTCGATAATGGGCATCTGTAGCTGGTTGTGCCTGGTTGTAGAAACTGTTCAGGTTACCAGGTGTCCTGATGGAGTAGTGCAGAAGAAGTCCAAGTACATTAAGTGACATTACATACCATGCATGTGCAGTTTGGTATAATATAGAATCATTGCTCTAGGGCTACACTATACTTCTATATGCTTCACACTATCCTTCTATATACTTTCTGTACATTTTTCCTTGGTACATGAGAGAAATATGTACTGTCTCATCAGTTTATGATGATAAATTGTTAGAAATAAAATGCAATCTTAGAGCTGCTCTTAAATAGAATAAAAACTGGCCAGCCCAGCCATTATAAATGAATAAATCTTGTAATGAAAGTCTATGCCTGTTGGAAGGATTACCAGTGCAAACTACAGAAATCTTTCGGCAGTGCCCCACAAGGAGAAAGTGATGCCCGTGAAGTGGGGCAAAGTGAAAATAAAGTTACAGTGTGTGTGTAAGGTTATCATCTTTCTTTCTCTCCAAGAAAGAACTGTATCAGAATAGAATAGCTGGCACCTCTCCATTGCCACATCTCCAGGATATTGTTCAATATATTCATGTGGTTATGGAGCAGTAAGAATACATACCATTGTGTACTTCTTAGTCTTGTCTTCTTTAAAAGATATTTTTTGATCTTTCAAATTATAAGTTTTGTGTGCTTGACATACTTATGAAGTGACCTTCATCTGCATTGTTAATTTAAGCATGTACAATTTGGGTTAGAGTACTGATTGCCAAGCTCCACTATGACTGCAATGAAGTAATTTCCCAGTCTGCTACTACTACTTTATATTCTAAGGGTCACCCACATTTATAGGGTAATGAGCTATTAAGATTATGAATCCAGTTATCTAAGTATTCATCCTAAGAGTTTTGAGCTTTTTGTTTTTGTGGGTTTTTGTTTTTAAGGAAGGTAGACGGACAACTTCAGCTTTCTTTGAGGAGGGAAAATAATGTACCTCCAATCTTCTCTCACCCATGATTTGAGCCCCAAAACAGCTTTTGTTTTTTCATTGTGTAGTTTATTTCCATCCTGATAATAGCCATCTTGAACCACTGCTGTTGTCTTTGAAGAGCAGACAACAGTGAGCACTGGTGATGGCAAGGAGAGAGCAGGGCCAGAGCAGCGACTGTGCCATTTCTATCCCTAGTCCACTGGCTGGCCAGCTGACCACAAGCTTTTCCTGTACATTTCTCCAAAGAAGGAAATAGCTACTAATCAAAAACAAAGAAAAAACTTTTACATGTTATACAACTAAATCAAAAGAACCCAAAGTGACACTTTATTTTTCTAGTGTTTTACTCCCTATTTGGGTTTTCTTTAACTTGGGTTTTTTGTTGGGACGATGTTGGGGACCAGGGGACGTTCAGGTTTTATTCTCCTGAGACTACTCTATTTTTGTAGCTCTTTTCTTTGGTGTGCTCATGTAAAACACCTATTGCCAGATGACGCTAGGACTGTGCCTTCTTCCACTGCCTTGTGCTCTGCCGCTCCAGCCTCACATAGCTTTTTCCAGGCCAGTGAAAGCCATGGATGGCTGACTTGCCTGCACTGAGAGCAAACGCAGGCAAGCTCTACTGCTAGTGGGGGAGGTGCAAACAGGTGCCTGTTAGAGCCAGTGATTTCCTTAATTGGGTCGCCCGTAATTTTTACTATAGACAATTTCAGAATAGGATCACTGTATGCTTAAAACTTTTGGCACCAACTCTGAAGAACAATAGAACCTTGTCTCAGTTGATAAAACAAACTTCAAGTTCATGGGTGGAAATATTAGACTATTCTATATTGAATTTTTTCAGCTTGGCTTTTACAACTCAAAAACCTAGATTTATATTTTCCCCCCTTAACTACCTGTAATTCTCATATAGAGAAATTGCTAATGTTTTTAGATACCCACTTAACTGTAACTGCAAACCAGACTTTTAAAATTTAAGCCTTTTTAAAGTAAGATGTCTAAATCTTAAGTTATGGAACCTACTTTCATCGGAAAATTTCAAGCAAATAATGGTAAACATGATGGTGTTTTACAGTCCTCTAAAATCAAGGTGCTCCTGCCCACAAATGGCCTATCTTACAAAAGAGCTGTGCACTATCTTGGGTCCCTTCTCCATACACGTTTACCATGAAAAACAATGATAAGTTCATCAAGAAAGTCAAAATTGAGAGGTGTAATTCTAGTAAAATGACAGTTCTAAGATCAAGATTAATAGAAACTGTATATCCAATTGAAGTTTCAAAAGCTGCTATTCTATAAGACTGCTGCTAATAGCTGTGTCAAGGATATAAGGTTATAAATTAGCCTATAAAATGTTTGAGGTAATGGTGTGGATTGGTTTGATTTTGGTTATCCATCCAACAGAACCCTTTGTCACCTCTGCTCCTCAACCCAGAACAAGTTTTATGTTACAAACACAAGGTAATTTTTAAATAAGAAACCCATTCCTGTTTTTATATATTACCAAATGTTTTTATATGCTGTCAGAACTAACATTTTAACTGATGTAACCCCACAGATTTTATTTAAATTTAGACTAATTGAATTTATATACCCCTGTGATTATAGGTGTGATGACTCACTCTCAGTAAAATGGCTGAATACCTCATGAGAAAATTTCTTTTAAAAAAAGGTCCCTGTAGATTGCAAGTACAGCTTTACACCATTTTATAAAGCATGGTATCCTTAATCTGATAGGAATATGTGACCTCACAAAGTTGATATTTGATCCAAAGAGAAATGCAAGTAGAAAAGAATTAAATATCCCACTATCTTGTTACTTTTAAGCCCCCAAAAGAACATTTCTACACCTTTACCATTCTGATGCTCAAAAAATAAAAATTGTTCTGTTATGGTCCTTAAAAGATTTATTTGTAAAAGAAATCTGAAATCTAGCTGAAGAATAAACTTGCTCAACTAGAAATAAGCAAAATACTTGATAAATACATGAAGGGGAAAAATAATGGGTTTGCTCTTCGCTTGTTTGAATAAATCATTCATAAAACTATTTGCTATATTTAATCCCCAGTGCCTTGAAATCTTGGAGGAAAGGCATTAAGAAAAAAACCAGCAAGCAAACTTTGAGATGCTAATGAAAACGAAATAGGTAACCCTAGTTTTGGCAAAAATGGGGGAAAAATGATAGTTTCACAAGAGATGGCTTTATCTACCTAAACAGGGACTGGTTGCTTTCTACCAAAGATGTTTGAAGAAACGAACTGAGTTAGAATGATGATGAATACCACATAATTAAAAGATGGCCAAGTTCAGAAGTGTATTGGTCATGAGTGGCTGTTAACACCAAGCACACATAATTGTTAGAGCCTCAGCCTCTTAGGCAGTAAAACATGTCTGCAGTACTTGGGGGAGGGCTCTGTGTTTTGGAAACTATCCACTGCTTGTTAAATTTATTATAACCTAATACCAAAAACTGCTGTTTTTCATGATTCTCCACCATTTTTTTTATTTCTAAGTAATCCCTCCTAGAAAATAAGCATTAACTGGAATGTTTCGAATGATTCTGCTTAATTTTGTTATCAACCACTAGTGAATAATTCTTATAGATGTATGTTTAAGGTAAAATATTAGCTTGGGCTAAGTGTTGTAAAAATATTGTTTACTATTCTGAAGGCAAATTGCACATTATATTTAACTGGGATTGCTCCCTTCCCTCCCTATTTCTTTAAAGAGAGTCGAGGCTTACACTTACTGTAGGCAGTGTGAACTTTGCCATAGATACGTTGTAGAAATATACTTTTTTAAAGCATGAAAAAATGACAAAAGGAACTGCATTATAAGGTACCAATTAGAGGACATTATTCAGAGGATTATACACAGCTCTGTAAAGATGAACAAAGATGTTTCTTTTAGCTTTGTTGAGATTTTCTTCTGCATAAATGTATGCTCTCATTTCATTATGTGCCTTGCTCCCTGATTGTGCAAAACTATATATATATATACACACACATACATATATATACACACATAAATATATATAAGAGGTATATTCAGTACTACTGACGATGTTTTTGTTCTGCTGGATTAAGTTATTTTCCAAATTACTCTTGCCACGTATTGTCAGTAAACTATTGTAATGGTTTAGGACAGTAGTCATACAGACAGTGTAAATTTGTTTTTCCCGTTACATGTTTTCATTATGTCAGCTTACTCAGTCCTTAATTTAAAAAAAAAAAAAAGATCCCATGTAAACACAGGGACTTTGAGTGCTTGTGGATTGGCACCATTAAGAATCTGGTTTTGGTTTTTATGTCAAGGAACCCCCAAAATAAGCTGTATAGTGAGAACAAATTAAGTGTGAAGGTGAATAAGTTGATGTGTTCAATTTAATAATGTATATCAATAGACTGAGGGAGCTTTGGCTATTAAATACATTAGTAATTAAGCGATAACGAGATTTTCTTTCTTTAAATAAAGTACAACTAGGTATAAACTAATACACAGAGGGATTTTTTTTGTTGTTTCAAAACTTTGGAATCACAGTTGTGTGTTGGACTGCCACACTGAGGCATACATAAATGTATACACATGTTTACATGTCACTTTATTATTTACCAAACTAGGACCAAAAAAAAAAAATCGAAGACCTCCTGCTTCATTCACCATCTGTCAGTCATACTGGTTGTGGAAACTGAACTCCTGCCTTTGGTTTTGTGGAGAAAGAAGCATTCATTGTACAAGGGACACAGGGTGACAAGGTGATGAAATAAACAGCAGCACACACACCCCCCAACATACACACAGGCCCAGATTCATAGCATTTTAACCAAAAGTTAACTCCAGGGTAACCCAGAGGAGTCAAGTAATGGGATAATTAACAAAAGATTGGATACTGGACATCTTTTGAAACAAGACTGTTCACATGAAGAAGATGTCCTCCTACTCAAGAGAAACTTTTATTGAAAATCCTCCTTTGAAATATAAATGCATTGGCTTGGTATTCCAGTTCTTCACATCATCACACATTTACTTAAAGAACTGAAAAGGGAGATGGCCTTCAAAAGCAGGAAAAACTTAAGCATTCTTCGGTATCTTGGAAATGAACTTTATGCCCATTGTTTCTCAAATACATCACTAGAAAATTCTGTAGGTCAATCTGATTATCTGGGATCTTGGCCAACAAAGGCTTGCTAGTAAATTGTTTGCCTGTAACATCACAATTCTGACCAATCTGCAATTTTTAGTCAACACTTCCGTATTTGAAAAAATTTTACATTAACAGAATTCAGATGTTTTGAGGGGAAAACAGTTCATAACTCAAGCAGCTGTCTTGAAAAAAAAATTCTTTAGAAAGCTCAAATTTGTGTAAGGTTCAGTATTTTAAA
This sequence comes from Geosciurus inauris, assembly GCA_004024805.1. Classification (NCBI taxonomy): domain Eukaryota; kingdom Metazoa; phylum Chordata; class Mammalia; order Rodentia; family Sciuridae; genus Geosciurus; species Geosciurus inauris. The sequence continues at coordinate 7,679 of PVHX01008674.1, forward strand.
TACCTGGTGTCTAAGACTGGTAATAAAAAGTAGTAGCTCCTTTGCTCAGAACAACAGCAAGGTCAGGGATTCTCCTCAACGCTTAGATACCACCTTAAAAGAAAAAGTGATTTACATAAATAATTTCACAAGACATCTGAATATACTTTGTGATTTTATTTAGGTCAAATTCTTAGTACACAGCAATAATTAATTCCAAATACAATTAAAAAATTAAAAAGTGAATGTAGCCCCAGTCATCTGGAGGTGGTTTAATGGCACACACAAGGAACAATTGCTGGCAACAGACTGCTCCCTCAGATTTCCTGAATGGTTTTTACTCGACACTACCAACTCTCTGGGAGCTAAAAAGTACAACTGGCCAGATCACAAATTGTTTACATTCTTTTTTTGTAAATCATTTTGTTAAGAAAAAAGGTACATGGACACAAAATATGATTAAAAACTGCTTTTCCATAGAATTCTGAAGTTGCAAAAGAGGTTTCATTTTAATGTGAAAATAAGCTTTTTGTTGTGTTTTTATTACAAAAACCCTTAAGATATTTAGCAAGGATCATTTATACACAGCTAGGCCCTGTCATTTCACTTGTAATTTTTAAATAGAGATTCTCAATGAAACAAAGATCAGCATAAAGTAAACTTAAAGGTAATGAGCTCAGTGCCTCCATTTAGTAACTTCTATAAGGCTCTCTTAAATAAGGCTGTTTTGCTGTGCTGTGCTCCTGCCAGTGTTGAACTAATGTAATGTATTTTTGCTACATACATGTTATGGAAAAGAGTGTTATACTGAGTGTAATTTTAGAAGGGGTAAATTAAGATTGCTTTTTTTTTTCACTAAGGTTGCACTTAATACACTCCTTTAAACAGTCTGAATACTCAGATGGTTATTTACCAAAACATGGTATATATTTTCAAGTATATTCCTGAAAACATCAAGTAGAACTCTTAATTTTTAAAGAAAAATACAGCACATTTAATTAAGACAGTTGTGGTGCAGTGGAAAGAGTACTGGGCATTGAGTCGGGAACTCTAAATCTGAAACAAAACATCTAATAACCTCATTAGTCAAATGAGACTGAACTGAAAATTTTAAAAGCTCATCTAGCTCTAAATTCTGTGATTCTAAAGTAAATTATGTGAAGGAAATTACCACCTTAACACCAATCAGGAGTTTCTGGCCAAAGTTCAGAAGTGAACAGATCCCCATTCTTTCCAAATACCTGGCAGTCACCTGCCAGCTCCTCCAACCCTTTTCAGAGGTAAAGGTGGCCTTCAGGACATGCCATGCTCTCTCCAAGAGGAGAAAAGTTAATAAAAGGTAAAAGAACGGACCTGCTAAAAGAAAATGAGAAAAGATAAAAGCAAACTACCATCATTTTTGATGCCTCCCAAACCGAAAAACCTTAATTACCTGTAGTCGATATCAAATGCTAAGGAGCACAGCTACATTTACAGATATCACTGTAAAGATGCATAAAACATTCTAGCTGGATAGTAAACAGCAATGGAAGGAAGGAAGAGGGCACAAAAATGTCACACCCAGTGATTTAGAAACATAGCAAAATTAGCAGTCCCTTACCAGCCCCAATGTGGGAACAGCAGGTACCTCTAAGGAAGACAGAAGGAAGTAGCCAAAAGATGGGAAATACTGAATGAGAAAAAAAGATTGATACTTCTTCCAATCACACAGCAGGCTGAATGAATGAATCTCTCAGGACTAGATTTTGAAAAACTGGCACTATTTTTTGTTTCTAATTTATTGTCTTGGCCACAGAGTCAAAAGTAAAAATGTTTATGATTACTCATATGCCCCTGTGGACTTTCAAATATTAATACCAAAAAAAAAAAATTTGTTTTTAAACCCAACTATTCAATCCTTTTTTTGAAGGGAAAAAGGAAGTGGCCACACAATCAAAGAAAATCTGGCGGGAAGACCACCATCATGTTAGATTCCTGCTATCCTGAAAAAATGGTTGCTTACTGGTGAGCAAATTTCAAACTTGCATCATTTTTGCTATAATAGCAATACATCTTTGCAGCATATGAAGATTTCATAAATTCATCTGAAATTCCTAATAACAACCATCTTTTAGTTTATAAAAAGATAGATGGGGAAACATACAAAACAGGAAATACTACCCTTACAGACTATTAATAGCATGCAATCTATGTAATATTACATACATTAAAAGTCTCCAATTACTGTAGGCCTGGCTCATTATTTCAGAGTATCTTTTCATGACAAACTATAGAATTTGAAACTACAAAAATATGCAAAATAATCCAACAAGTATTATTTATAAAACAAAAACTCACACGCACAAGTACTAAATAATATAGAAAAACAAATCAGCTAACCATGAATTTCCCCCCCACTGCAGATCTTCAGTATAATATAGACTTCACCAGTGTCTTCCGTATTCCCAACCAGCAGGGATCCAGCAGGCAAGCTGCATCCCTTCTAACTTCACCAGCTCTGCTCTCTGTAGTTGCCTTTGCATCTCTGGTAATGATGAGCTATGGGAACTATTTGTTGAATTTCAAAACACCCTCTGCCTTATTAATCCACTAAGCTTCTCAGCCAAAAACTACTTTAATTGACAATTAGAACAACTAGTTTCAAAGGTTTTCCTAGTTATGCACCAATACTAAAGAGTTTGACCTACCCAAATATATAGTCTTGTTTGGGTCCATAAGGAAGCTAAAGGCTAGGAAGACATTCAGGGCCATTATACCATGAAGGAAAATGGAGTAAGAAGACATGCTGAGATGACCTCACAAAATCATGAAGTGGAATGTGTACTAGAGGCATGATAATAAAGCTAAGTCCAAAGTATTGGGGAAAATCTAAAATCAAAATAGCTAAGATATGATGTGTTTTGACTGCAACTTTAAAACAAAAAGAATCTTGATAAGGAAACACTATAACTGGGTCTCAGTTAAATGGTGAAGTTATAAGCTCAGATAACAGATTTACAAGTGGAATGTTAACTTCCACCTACACCATCTGTATTTCCTCACACATTATTACACTGTTTGTTTTTTGATCAAGTTCTTACATATGCACTACCCATCATGTTCAATACCTACATTTGTATTGCCTCTCCCTTTTCACCTAGCACAGGGAAGTTATCCAGCAAAGCTCTATTCTGGCCAAGTTACTGGACTGGGAAGAACCCACAATGGCGGCTTTGGGCCTATGATAAACTGGCCCATCATCACAGTACTCATCTACTGAGCAGCACCCCTTCTGGATTTTTTTTTTCTAACTATTTTTTATGCTGATTATAAAAGTGATGACTGAAGTCATGGAACCTTTAAACTTTACTGGGTGAAGCTGTAATTATTTATTATTACACAGATGGAGGAAACATTTACTGGTTTCTCATGAAGTTATACTGATGTTTATCAATGTGACTGGGTAAGTATTTTGGCTTATTAATCTTATTCTATTATATTCTTAGTCTGAAATGAAGGTTCAAATTCTTACTAAGAACAGCTACTTCAAAGTCCAATGACATAATATCAGGCAAGGATTTACCTTTTCTAGATCTCAGTGAGTAAATGACAACAGCAGCAAACAGTGGCCATTAGTATTGTTCAGAGAGCACAGTAGCAGCCTTTTATTTTACTCCCAACTATTATTCTCTTCAAAAAAACAAACAAACAAACAAAAAAACACCAACCAAACCAAAAAACCACACAGTTTTTCTAAGTAGCAAAGTAATAAAAGTAATAGTTGGTCTAACCTCCACGATCCTACTCCTTGAAAGAGCACCTAAGGTGAGGGTTCAGGACCCTGTTTCTACAGGGCAGTTCCTTCAGGGCCTTAGGAACCTACACATCTAACTTCACACACCAAATTCAGCTTATGAACCCCCCTATATTTCACATCTGGGCACACTGGCCATCAGCGGCAATGCAGTCTCATGCAGCAGCACACTAAAACTGTGGGAATTGTTAGCCACCCTCAAAATGTATGGAGACTTTCACATTTCATCATCCTTATAATCTACAAACAAACATGATCAGATGCAATTGAGTTCAGCATTAACTCATCTAGTACACTCAAGTGCTGAGAGAATGCAGAATTTACAGTGTTATAGAGGAAAAACCCATCTGAAACGATTGTAAAAATAGTTAATTGTGGTATTTAAATATTAGTTCCCTCCTCTTTATACAGTAGAAGAATGTGAGGGGTTAGGGTACCCACTGGGCCATAGGGTTAACCCCTTAGCACAGGCAATGATGAACATCCAATGCCACAGATTCTGCAGGAAAGAAAACCCCAAGGGTGTACAGTATTCCTGAGAAAGATCCCAGATTTTTTCCTGAACCAGTCTTAATCTGACTTTTGATTTATTTAGAAATAGTCACTTTATTTCAATCCAGACAGCTCAGCATAGTACAAATGATGTGTATAGAAAGATCCATTTGTTCAGACTTGGCTTGCTTTTTTGTTTTAGTTTTAATACTGGGGGATAAACCAAAAAAAAAATTAAAATAAGTAGTTTTTATCATTTGTATCCTTCATTCTATTTCACTGGAGAGAAATCCCCAGGGCCTCCGGATCTGGGAAGACCTGACTATTCCTGTGAGGGAAGCACAGCCCTGCTGAGCTTTACTCAGAATAATGCATGATAGACTCAACATAATTCCCAGGAAAGAGCCCAGTCACTCCATTCATAACTCCCTCATACCAACCATCGTCATTCTTCTTGATGACATAAATGATGGCTCCTTCCTGAAAGGACAGCTCATCTTCTTTGTCTTTTGTATAATCATAAATTGCCACAACTAGGAGAAAGGGGAAAAAAATGATATAAAAGAGAATACTATTCCTAGAGAGCCAAATAAGAAACATGGTGACTTTCCACACAAACATAGACCAAAATCCACATATTTTTCTATGTAATAAACAGTCCTATATAATGGAATCCAATTTTCTAGGAAAGTTAGGTAGTGAGGACAAATGGCAAAAAGTAAAAACAAACAAACAAACAAAAAAAAACCCCATCACAGATAATCAAACCTTACTCTTTAACAACTTACAGGAAAGTACTTCATTGGAGAGAGACAATCTCATTATCATGAAAGATGGCTATTCATTTGAGTTTGTCTGAGATACCATGTTTTTTAAAAAGCATTAGAATGATACCAATGCAATCTCATACAATATGAGAGTCAAGTAAGAAACAAGCCAAACTAAAGGAATAGCAAATTTGTCTCTGAAGTCAGGCCTATTCACGGAGTAGCAGAATAGTGGCTGGTCTCACAGGTCAAATGTATGAATAACAGGAGTCTATATATACTGTATATGTATTCATTAAAACACATACTACATTATGTCACTAATATATCCATAATATTTGGTCTTTAAAGTGCTAAGAGAAGCAAGATACCTATAGGTTCTCCTGTGATTTTCATTGCTAAGTCATTTGGTAACTAGGCCTTTCAACCACTATCTCAGATAATAACTGGTTCCTAATGTTACATCTACCTCAACAGTTCAGTTAAATTGGGATACCTTAAAACTTACTGAGCTCTACTTGGAGAGTTAATATTTGTTCCAACCTCTTCATCTCTGTTTTTTTAAATATTAAACCTTCAGTGAACTCTCCATTATTTTGAGAAATATGTGCTGACTTTGTTATTTTCTCATGCAACCTTATTCCTCACATAAATAAATGAGAAACAGAATCCAAAACTGGGACTTTAGATGCAACTTGCCTAAAGAAATTTATGTTTCTGGCTTGCCTTAATAAAAATTAAATGGCTTCCTTAATCTGAATATATTTTGTTATTGTGATATATTGAGAACACCAGGAAGTAATTTACATGGGCCTGGGTTGGAAGACTTCAGTCTGTATTTCTCGAAATATAACCAAACATCTAAACACAATTAAGTATAATTACATAACACAAGTTTATATGTAAGAGAATAGGAGTATTTAGTATTGCCTGTCAACCTAATATCTTCTAGCATTTTTAAATGAAAAAATGTTCTTCATGCTTAACGAAGTGAAAATCCACTGAAAAGTAATTTAGAAGAGAATATAAAGGCTACTGCGACAGAGTAGTAGAAATGTATAGTTATTAAGCTCTGTGTGCACCCATCTTTATTAAAATGTAGAAACTGGATTAGATAGAAGTCACACTGAATATGACTGCAGAGACTATTTATAGTGATGCAGAACTAACAGCTTTAAAATGTTATGGGGTGGGGATCAAAATAAGTGATCGCTATTTTGAAGTTAACTGATTCTTTTTTTAATCAAAAGGAGGGTGCTAGGATGTAGCTCAGTGGTAGAGTACTTAGCTAGCATGCATAAGGCCCTGAGTTTGATCCATAGTACCACTAGATAGATAGATAGATAATTTTTTAAAGCCTGTCTTAAAATATTTTTAGCTGGCACAGTGGCACATGCCTATAATCCCAACAATTGGGGTGGCTGAGGCAGGATGATTACAAGTTCAAGGACAGCCTCAGCAATTTAGCAAGACCCTACCTTGAAAGCAAATAAAAAAGGGTATATCGATGTTGCTCAGTGGTAAAGCACGCTCTTTATCAGCACGCTTGGGTTAAATCCCCAGTCCACGCCCCCCAAATTCATTTTCACTCTATGGAAGGATAAACACCAGTAGTTTACTTCATTTACTTCTTCACTTTGAAGTTATTAATCAAAAAGAAAATAGATTTGATTTGGTGCAAAAGGCTTTAATCAAAATAACTAAGGAACAGACATTATTATCCCATATACACATACGATTACACTACTGGTGTGACTCTGCACTGTGTACAGCCAGAGGAAAGAGAAGCTGTGCTCCATTTGTGCAAAATGTGTCAAAATGCATTCTACCATCATGTATAACTAATTAGAACAAATTTTAAAACTTTAAAAATTAAAAAAATAACTAAGGAGATATATATTAAATATATATACCAAGATTCAAAATACTGATGTCAATATTCAAAAATGTGTAATCTGTCTAGATTTTATTTAGCCTGGAAAAATAGTTTTTACAGTAGTGAGGAAAGTCTAATAAATATTTTCCATTATGCATGTGCATTAGACAGTATCACAATCACAATGGGAATTTTAAAAGTGCTTGTGAAAAAAACACTTTTAAGAAAATGTTAAGTATTTGGTTTCTATATAGCTATGAAAGAAACAGAGAAGGACTAATGGTGTCCACATTGCTTTTCCCAATGTTTCCATTAATGTTAAAATATATTCCAAATTCCAAAGTGTAACTGTTCAAATTTAGCATTTCAGTTGAAGGCACTCTAAAAATATCTTATGAAGGTCTATAACCCAGCAAAACTTCTTAGCTTAACACATTAAGTCCCAAGTTTTCAATTCTGAAAATATTTCAACAAAACTGATACAGGTACATTAAAATAGGTTGGAATTCATAATCTAGAGCTTATATGTATTAATGTTGCTATTATAATTATGCAATCACTTTCTTATAGAATTATATTTCATAGTACATAATTATGTTATATATTATGTACTACTTTTTTTATAGGCATTCCACATCTAGAATAATGAGTCAAAATGGGTTAAATTTTTTTTTTTTTTTTAATTTTTTTTGTGGGGGGGAGATACTGGAGATTGAACTCAGGAGCACTTGACCACTGAGCCACATCCCCATTCCTATCTTGTTTTTTATTTAGAGATAGGGTCTCACTGACATCAGAGTTGCTTATCGCCTAGCCCTTGCTGAGGCTGCCTCTGAACTCGAGATCCTCTTGCCTCAGCCTCCTGAGCCACTGAGATTATAGGTGTGCGCAACTGTGCCTGGCTCTTTTTAATTTTAATGTAATTTTATATGAAGTATGCTGCAGAGTTAAAAATAAAGAAGGACGGTATTACACAATGGTAGTCAATGATTAGTAAGAGGAGTCAGCTATCTTCTCTCATAAAATATGAAAGTTGCAACAAGAAACAGCAACCCAAACAACGTATTTCTATACTGCAAACTCCTGCAGGGAAAGAACCATTGCTTACTTATCTCTGAATCCCTCTGTCACCAAATACAATGCTTTGCATTTGGGACACTTCTAAATAAATATACGTTCTATAATATTCAACTACTTAGTAACTTAAATATGCATTGGAAAAAAACTGAGGTGATACTAAATTAACAACAATGTAGGAAAGTGCAAAATGAAAATGTTATACATGAGCTAAAAATAATGACCACCAAATACTGTAATAGCATTAGCAACCATATCTAGCAATTAAGTACCTAGAACTTCTGGCAAGCTACTAGAAAATCTTTAACCGTTTAAAGAGACTGTTCGTGGGGCTGGGTTGTGGCTCAGTGGTAGAACACCTGCTTTGCAAGTGTGAGGCACTGGGTTCGATTCTCAGCACCACATAAAAACAAATAAAACAAAATAAAAGTATTAAAATATTTTTAAAAAATAAAGAGACTGTTCGTACTAAGTCACATTTTTAAAAATATTTTTATTTTATTTGCTTATTTTTTTTTAATATGGTGCTAAAAGGATTGAACCCAGTGCCTCACACATGTAAGGCAAGCTTACTACCACTGAGCTACCACCTCAGCCCCTTAAGTCACATTTTAAATTGAGATAATTTTATTTACATGGAAAAGAAAAAGTTTATCCTAAGTCAGCAAAACCCTATTTAACATAATTTGGAATTTATGTATAACTTGTCCTAAGGTTCACTGACACTACCAGTGAAGAGTCTGTGTAACTACTTAACAAGGTAATCTGAAGTGAGAGACATTTTAGATCTTTTGATACTGTTTCTATATAAATAATGCTGCTTGGTTAAAGTAGCCATATTCCTTCTGTCCCCACCATCCTAATCACACTGTTCGCTCAAAGGTAACCATTGAAGCCTTCTAATTTTAAGATCATAGTTTTTTTCTCCACCGACCCCTCACCACCTAAATGATTTGGCAAACTTTTTTTTTTAATTTTTTTTAGTTGTTGATGGATCTTTATTTTATTCATTTATTATTTATATGTGGTGCTGAGGATCGAACCCAGGGCCTCACGCATGGTAGGCAAGCACGCTACCACTGAGCTACAGCCCCAGCCCCTTGGCAAACATTTTTTTCTATCTCCAGTTTTTCAAAGTGGACACATTTGTTTAAAATAAAGTTGCTTTGTAAGAGGACAAAAAAGTTGAGCACAAACTATTAAGATTAAATCTAACAATCAGAGCAACAAAGTAAGGGATACCAAGTATGTGCCTTCAACAGAAAACTAAATGTCTGAGGTAAAAAAACTGATAGAGGCTAGAGTCTTTGCACTGCAAAAACACTGTTTAATGCATGATCAGTACCATGGAGTTTGTAACTATACTTTGGTTTCTATTTATTACTTAATAAGATAGTTAAGTGGTCTGTACAGACAACCTGCATCCATTTCAGTTAAACATATTTTCTACAACAGAGTGATTATAAGACCACAAGATTTCTTTTGGACAAAATCCCTTAATGCAGTAATTTTTCTACCAGTGTTATTTAATCTCTTGTTTAAATATAAAGTATTTAAAACTGAATTATAAAGTTACAGATAATTACTAACTGAATTAAAGTTACAGATAATTATTAAATGATACATACATACATCATGACTATTAATTTATTTATACTATTTGTATCTAATATCCAAAGAAAATTTACCACCAAATTCTTTAGAGTAGATATTAATCAGTCTTACATGCTTATTAATGGATTCCATAGGTATAGAGGTCAGCATGATTTTAGTGCCTGGAGCACAGCATTTATGGAATAACTAAACCCAAGTGGTGCAGCTACCCAAGAATTATCATCTCTTGCCAGTTAGCTGTCAAGCTCAGATATAAATCCCCGGTATGTAAACAAAATCAGATCCAATCCTTCATCAAAAGGTGCTGGTGGAGGCTGTCAGACGCCTTCCAATATAGATCCCCAATCCAATGGCCAGCAAATGAGAGAGCAGCAGAGACAGAAGAGAAATCTTCAGAAATTCTGCTAAGAAAATATCCCCTTTCTTCATAACACTCATGCTTCTCGTGTTGAGAGTAGCTGTGTGCTTTGGGTGTTTAAAAAAGAACTCCTTGCAGGGGATACTTTCTGGCCAACTTGACCAATCCCATATCCAATCTGAGTTTTCCTTTAAGATGCTTTTCGACTTCTTTCCTTCTCTCAAGACAATCTTCTTCAGACCTGCAGGTTCTCCTCCTGCAGGTCCAGGGGCTCTGCTCTGCAACAGGGTGCCACAGGTTGCTTGGCGGGAGGTCCAAGCCCAGCTCTGGCTGCACCTCAGAATCAAGCACAGGGGAGGTACATGCACTGCCAGCCAGTACTCCTAGTTCTTTTCTTAACTGACCTTCGTGGTGTTTGCACTCATGATTACCTGTGCCCCTCTTCTTGAGATTTTCTGCACAATTTCTTGACAGTGTCTTCTCCTGTATCTTATACTAGTCTGAGTTTCTACATAAGCCAGGAAACTAGGAGTCATTCTTGCTGTCACCTCATTCACTTTCTCCCACATACCCAAGTCATGTTAATTCTAAATCAAATCCAAGCACTTCTTTCCATCAAAGCAACAGCCCTGTTCAGTGAACCAGTGTTTAATCTGGAATACATGAACTACTCAAGACACCTAAAGATTTTCTAAGCAGGGTAAGTGAAAGATGACATTACAGAGACTAGATTTTCAACTCCTATAAATATTGCTTCCTAGAACTAATCTGAGATGATACCTTCTATCAAGTGTCAGTCATAAAAATTCTCCGGTGTCTTTTGTTGTTGTTGTTTTGTACCAGGGATTGAACTCAGGGGCACTCAACCACTGAGCCACATCCCCAGCCCTATTTTGTGTTTTATGTAGAAACAGAGTCTCACTGAGTTGCTTAGCACCTCGCCATTGCTGAGGCTGGCTTTGAACTCACGATTCTCCTGTCTCAGCCTCCCAAAGTGCTAGGATTACAGGTGTGTGCCACCATGCCCAGCTCAGCCTTTGTTTTGTTTTGTTTTGGTTTTTGTTCTTCTCCCACTTTAGTCTAGTGGCACAGTCTTAAAGTGGGTGCCAAAGGGACCATTCAAAAATATTGATGCTGGTATTAAGAAAGAGAATTACTCCACTGAGTAACCCAATCCTTCTGGAAGTCAAATGGCTCCCGTTTCTTTGCTTTTAACAAAATTTAGGAAAGGCCTTAATGGAATTAACAGCTGACACATCGTAAAACATGGTTCTTAAAGGCAGACTATTTGATTTCTGGTCAATAACTCTGAAGAAGCTAAAGGAATCGTGTGACAATGCAACATAAAATAGCCTTCTGCTTGCATCTATGTATTTATGTGAATAAGATTTTCAATACTACTGCCTTGGTTGAGACCCTTATCTCTGGCTTTGAAAGATTTCCAAACTGGTCTTCCCAACTCCAACTTTTCCTCCTTTCCAATGTCTTCTACACTATTATCAGGTATATCAAGAAGGGAGGGGGTGAGGGAGAGGGAGGAAAGAGAGAGGAAAGGAGAAGGAAGGAAGGGAAATATTTAAGTACTGGGATCTTATCACTAACCTATTTTAAAAATCTTCCATGATTTCCCTTTACTCTCAGATTTTTTAAAAAAGAAAAACATTCTTGGGCTAGAGCTATAGCTCAATGGCAGAGCACCTGCCAAGCATGTGTGAGGCACTGGGTTTGATCCTTAGCAACACATTAAAAATAAACATATAAAATAAAATAAAAGGCATTCTGTCCATCTACAACTACAAAAAAAAACTAAAAAGAAAAACATTCTTACACCTCAGCATGCTGTAAGACCTCTCACCATCTAATTACAACTTAACTTCCCTTCATATGCTCATATCCCACCTACCCCCTCACCCCCACCAACCCACACATGCCTGTCTGCACTGGGCACTACTCACCAAGCCCCAAATAGCCATGCCCTCTAACTTGGGAGTCCCTCTACCAGGAAGGCCCTTTATTTCTTCTCTGAGAAATTCATACTCAACATTTAAGGCACATCAGAAATGCCATGTCCTCTGAGAGGCTTTCTAGGAATCCTCAGAATTACTGGCACTATTCATTTTTTGACAAGCATTAATATATCATCCGTGCTCACTTTTAGAGATACAAAAATAAACAAGGAACAGTTTTATAAGGACAGAAATGTTGAAGGACAATTACTATATATATTATTCATTCTTCTAGATAAAAAGTTCTGTTGAACTGGAAGTATACAAGAACAGAGGGTCTGATAAAAGGAAGGGATATAAAATACACACTGACAACTTGAGTACAAATTTGCTAGCAAGAATTTAATGCTAGTTAGTATGTGGCATAGCAAATGGATCTGGCAAATCCCAGAGCTCAAACGTAGGACAATGGTTAGGAATGTGAACTCCAGAATTTAATCCCAACTCTATCACTTAGTTTACAGAACATAATTAATTTTACTAAACTTTTTACTCAATTATAAGTGAGAAATAGTTCCGACTACTTGCGATCTCAAAGCACTGTTACAGTATATCAAGAAATCAACATAAAATACATAGCATAGGGTCTTATAAAATAGCAAACATTCTATATAAATATACTGGTTTATCATTCCTAGTTTACAAATGGGGAGACCACCTTACATATTCTTGTAAGTCTTGCATTATGCCAGTTACAAAATGCATGAAAATATCTGTCTCTACCCAAGTTAAACCAAGATACTTAACATTATTATCCCCTCTTGGCTTATATGGGCAATAAATCAAGGACAAAGATAAACCTATGACAGTTGTTTGTCCTTAGCTTTGAAATTATCTGAGGAATTTTTAAAAACTGATACTTGGTCCCACTTCCAGAGATTCTAATTCAATAGGTATGGAAGTGTAGGCATACTATAGCTCCCTATGTCACTAATATGATCTTGTAGATTTCACTTAGATAAAATATGAGCCTTTCGTGTTGGGATGCTTTCATTACCATAACACTTTTGAGATCCATCCATATTGTTGCCCATCCAAGTAATTTATTCCTTTTAATTGTAGAATAGTAGGCCATTGACTAGACATCTATCCCAAAATTAGTTAATCTAGTCACCAAGTGGAAAACACCTGGGTTGTTTCCAAGTTTTGGCTATTATGAATAAAGCAGCTATGAACCTGTGTGTTCAAGTCTTTGTGTGAACATGTCTTGAGTCTTCCTAAGTAATACACAGGAGAGGATGGCCAGATCAGATGGTAGGTAATTCTCTAACTTGTTAAGTGTTTTCTAAAGTAGCTAAAACCTTTTGCATTCTCACTAGCAATGTATAAGAGCTCATTAACACTTGGTATTGTGTTTTTAACTGTAGCCATCCCAAAAGGTGCGTAGAAATATTTAGTTTGGTTCATGATAGCTTTAATTTCATTTCCCTCATAACCGATAATGTTGAGTGCCTTTTCCTGTGTTTTATTTGCCATTCATTTATCTATCTGGTTAAGTGTGTTTCAATCTTCTTTTTTAATCCTATAAGTTGTTATCTTAGTTATTTTGCAGATTTTTCCCCAGTCTATGGTTTGCCTTGTCATTTTCTTAATAGTATCTTTTGAAGCAGAAAAGTTTATCATTTTTTTCTTTTGATCTTTATTTTTTCTGTAAAAACTATTTTCCCCCCAAGATCAGAAAATTTTTTTTCTATATTTCCCTCTAGAAGTTTTATAGCTTAGGTTTTAAATTCAGGTCCAAAATTCACTTCAGGTTAATTTCTAAGCATGGTGAAGTAAAGGTAGTGTAGATGGCTATCCAACTGTCCTACTACAATGTATTAAAAACACTACACTTTTACCATCCAATTACCTTGCACCTTTGTCAAATAGTATGTATGGACCTATTTCTGAATTCTCTGTGCTAGTGCATTGATTTCTATTTCTACATATCTCCCAGTACCACAATGTCTTGAATATTACAACTTTACAAAACCCTAAAATCAATTTAAATCCTCCAACATTATTGTTTTTTCAAAATTTGTTTAAATCCTCCAACATAATTTTTTCAAAATTTCTGACTATATTAGGTCTTTCACATTTCAATATAACTTTTAGAACCTCTTATCAACTTCTATAAGAGAGATTGTTAGTTGGGTACAGTGGCGCACACCTGTCATCCCAGCACTCTGGGAGGCTGAGACAGGAGAATCACAAGTTCAAAGCCAGCCTCAGCAAGGGCGAGGCGCTAAGCAACTCAGTGAGACCCTGTCTCTACATAAAACACAAAATAGGGCTGGGGGTGTGGCTCAGTGGTCGAGTGCCCCTGAGTTCAATCCTCAGCACCAAAAAAAAAAAAAAAAAGATTGCTAACTTTTTATTGGGAGTGCATTCAGTCTAGAGAAATGAAGAAAACCAGTCTCTTAATAATCAAAGAACATAATCTCTTTTTTTTTTTGGTGCCAGGGGTTGAACTCAGGGGTATCTGACCACTGAGCCACATCCCCAGCCCTATTTTGTGATTTATTTAGAGACACTAAGCAACTCAGGTCTGACTTGCTTAGTGCCTCGCCATTGCTGAGGCTGGCTCTGAACTCATGATTCTCCTGTCTCAGCCTCCCAAAGTGCTGAAATTACAGGCATGCACCACTGTGCACAGACACATCTCCATTTATTTAAGGTCTTCATTAATTCTCTTAATGTTTTACAGGTTTCATAAAGCCTTGCAAATTATTAAATTTCTAAGTATTTCATATTAGAAAAAGCATTGTTTTGTAAATTTCAATCAATGGTTGCTAATATATAAAATGCAATTATTTTTCTATATCAACTACTAATGTAATCTTGCTAAGCCTGCTATTTAGTTCTACCAACTTTTATAGGTTCCTTATGATGCAAATGAAAACAATTTCGCTTCTTTTTTTCCAACTTGTATGCTCAGTCCCTCCCTGACCCCCTTACTGCACTTACTGGGACTTCAGATTCAATGTTGAATAGGAATAATAGGAACGGATATCACTGCTTTGTTCCAGACCTTAGGAGATGGCATATTCAGTCTTCATGCTTGAGTATTAATGTGAGCTGCAAGTTCTCCAGATGCTTCAGGTTAAGTAAAGTTCTCTTATTCCTGGTTTGCTAAAATTTTCATCACAAATAGGTGTTCTAGAATGTCAAATAACTTTTTCTGTGCCAAATCAGACAGCCGAATGTTTTTTTCTTCTTTTTAATGTGAAGGTGATAAATTACAGATTGATTTTTCAAATGTTAGATTGACCCTGCATTCCCAGTATAAACTGCATATAGTCATGATGTATTATCTTTTTCATAAATTACTACATTTGATCTTAAAATTTCTTTCAGTGTTTATGAGGTAATCTGTAAGATTCTTCTTTTAATAATGTCTGTGTAGTTTTATTATCAAGGTAATGCTAGCCTTGTAAAATCAGTTGAGAAGTATTACATACATTTCTATTTTCTGGAAAATTGTGAATACTATTGATTTCTTTTGTAAATGCTTGTTAGAACTTCCAGTGACACCATTTGGGTGCCTGGAGTTTTCTTTGTGGGAAAGTTTTTAACTCAATTTCTTTAAAATATACAGGGCTATTAGTTTACCTATTTCTTTCTGAATAAGCTTTGGGTTGTGTCTTTTAGAGAATTTGTTTATTTCATCTAAGTTGTTGACTTTATAGGCATAAAGTTGCTCATATATCTCCTTATTATTCTTTTAATTTCTGTAAAATCTGTCAATACTGTCCTTTTAATTTCATTCCTGATAAGGGTAATTTGTATCTTTTATCAAACTTTTTAAAATATAACCATTTATGCTATAAATTTCTTCTAAGTGCTACATCCCACACATCAATACACTATATTTATTTTCATCAAGTTAAAAATTTGTTCTAGGGGCTGGGGTTGTAGCTCAGTGGTGGAGGACTTGCCTAGCAATGTGAGGCACTGGGCTTGATCCTCAGCACCACATAAAAAATAAAGATATTGTGTCCATTAACAACTAAAAAAATTTTTTTAAAATTATGTTCTATTTTATCTTGAGATTTCTTCTTTAAATGAAGTATGTCATTTAATTTCCAAATATTTGGGAACTCTGTTGTGCTGGGTTTTTCTTTCTATCTTTTTTTAGGGGATAGGGTCCAGGTATATTACCCAGGTTAGCCTCAAAGTCCTGGGCTTCAACAATCCTCAGCCTCAGCCTACTACATAGCTGGTTCTACAGGTTGACACCACCACATCCAACTTATTCTGGGATTTCTAAGACTTATTTCTGGTGTTTATTTCAACTGTATTCAGAGAACATATTTTGCAATATTTCAAACCTCTATTATTTACTGAGAATTTTCTTTGCAGCCCAGAATACATTCTATCAGTGAACGTGAATTCTGTGCATTTGTATGCTTTAAAAGAATATGCACTGTGCAGTTAATAAATGAAATGTGCCATACATTTTAATGAGGGCAAGTTGGCTGGTGATATTGTTCGTGTCTTTCTGTATCCTTACTGATTTTCTACTTCGGTAAAAAAATTCAGAATGCTGAGCAGGGGCATAGTGAGGCATACCTACAAGGCCAGCCTCAACAACTTAGTGAGACCCTGTCTGTCTCAAAACAAAAAACAAAAAGGAGACATACTTCAGTTGTAAAGGTATACCTGGGCTAAATCTCTAGTACCAAACAAAACAAAACTTTAGAATGCTGAAATCTAACTGAAACTATGATTTGTATTTTTCCTTTTAGGTTTTTCCATTTTTGCTTTTTCAAAGCTCTGTTATTAAGTGTGTATATATTTAATTGTTATACCCTCTTAATGAGATAATTCACTTATCTTTATAAAATGTCCATCTTTATTGAAGGTAACATTCCTTGCTCTGAAATCAACTTTGTCTGATATTAATACAGCCAACCCAGCCATCTTTTGATAAATGTTTCCCCACTTCTACCCAAAATGTTCTGGCATTTAAAGTGGGTTTCTTTTAGGCATTATATAATATTTGGATCTTTTCTTTATCTAACCTCTTATCTCTGTCTTCGAATTCAGTTTGTTTAAATATTTTATATTTAATGCATTTTTCTTTTTTTCAGTATTGAGGACTGAAACTGGGGGTACTTACCAATGATCTGCATCTCTAGTTCTTTTTATTTTATTTTGGGACAGAGTCTTGCTAAGTGTTGTCCTGGATAGCCTCAAACTTGTGATCCTCACCTCAGACTCCAGAGTAGCTGAGATTACAGTTTCTGTGCCACAGCACCTAGCCTCTTAATGCAATTATTGATAGGCTAGGTTTTAATCTACCATCCTGCTATTCAAATTCTACTTGTCTTATCCAGTTTTTGTTTCTTTTATTCCTGCCTTTTATCTAAGTATTGTTTATAATTTCAATTTACTCTCCTACTTGTATATTAGCTAAACCTCTACTTTCTTTGTTCTTATTGCTTGTTCTAAGGTTTACATTCTCTCTATATATACATATATACATAATGTATATTTATATACACTATATTTTTATGTTATATATAATTTATGTATTTATACAAACACATCTTTATCTCACTCTATCTTCAAAAAGTATACTATATCACAGGCAGTAAGTATATGAACTTTATCAAAGTATAATTCATTTCTCCTCTCATAATTTATGCTAGTGAAGTCACTTTTATATTTGCTCTAAAATACATTGCTAGGGGCTGCAGGTGTAGCTCAGTGGTAGAACACTTGCCTAGCATTTGTAAGGCACTGGGTTTGACCCTCAGCACTACATAAAAATAAATAAAATACAATAACATTAAAAATACATTGCTATTTCATTATTTATCTGTCATTTTTTAAAAGATTACAATGTGAGGAAAATATTGTATTTAACCATGTATTCACCATTTACTCTTCACTCCTTTTTTGTACACCTGAGACTGCAGTTGGTATTACTTTCCTTCTGCCTGGAAAAGTTCCTTGTAAAATTACTTAGCATATATCTATCTGCTAGTCATGAATTCCTAGCTCTTCCCACTTTTTGGTCTATAATGGTCTTTAAAAAGGATATTTTTGCTAAGAAAAAACTTTAGGTTGACATTTCCCTTTATTACTTTAAAAATGTGGCTTAATATCTTTGGTTTGCATCATTTTTTGATGAGAATTATGCAGTCATGATAATCTTTGTTCTCCCGTAAATGTAATGTGTAATTTTTTCCTCTGGTTATTTTTAAGGTTTTTCTCTTTATTAGTGGTTTTTAATAATTTGATTATGATGTGATTTGGAATGAGTTTCTTTGCTGCTTCTATCTGGGGCTTATTGAATTTCTTGGTTCTGCCTCATAGCATTCATGGCTTTATGTAATCCCATTCCTTGTGTGGAGGCTATACCTACTGACTGGCTTTATTTTGTTTTCCAAAGGCACAGAGAGAGGTTTATTTAGGGAAGTAAATACATAATCAAAGGAGAATGGGACAATCTCAAGAGAGGTACCTTTGGGATAAAGCAAGGAATATGCATTCTAGAGACAATGAGGACTATCTTAGGAAAGAGAAACAGTCTTGACTTGTTTTAATAAATAGAATATGGCAAACAAATAGGTTGTCCTTTCTGAAACTGGGTAAGAAAACTTCATTCAGTCTTGCTTATACTCTCTCTGGCTCTTCTTGCTTGTTCATTCTAATGAAGCAAGCTGCCATGTTATGAGCTGCCTTCAGAAGCCCATGTGGCCCACAATATTACCCAACCTCTGGCCAGTAACCAATGAGGAAATTAAGGTCCTCAGGTCAACAATACATGACAAAATGATTCCTGCAATGACTTGAGAGAAAATTCTCCCCTAGTCAAGCCTAGAGATAACTGTAGCCTCAGCTGACACTTTAATGGCAGCCACGTGAGCATTCCTGAATCAAAAGCTTTGGCTAAGCCATACAGAAAAATGGGGAGATAATAACCTTTGCCTTGCTTATTAAATTTTGGAATACCCTGTTAGACAGTAATAGATAATTAAACATTGTTTCATCAACTGTGAAAACATTTTGGTCATTATTGCATCAAATATTTTTCTTTCATTCCATGTCTCTTGGAGACTCCAATTACACATATATTTACTAAGACCATCTTCTGGGTGCTTTGGCAAACACCCTGTAATCCCAGTAACCTGGGAGGCTTAAGGAGGAGGGCAGCAAATTCAAGGCCAGCCTGGGCAAGTTAGTGAGACTCTCTCAAAATTAAAAAATAGAAAGGACTAGGTATATAGCTCAATAGTAAATCTCTGGATTCAACCCTGGTACAAAAAGAAAAAAAAAAAAACCTGATTTTGTCCCACATATCTGTTGACCTATGGTTGTTTTCTATTTTTTCTATTTTTGCTTTATTTTCCTTGTGCCTCATTTTGGATAGCTTGTATTGCTGTAGCATAAAGGTTGCTGATCCTTTTTTCTGCAACATCACTTCAGATACAGCACTTCAGATGTATAAGTTATACAAAAAGTTTTAAATTTTCTTTCTTTTGAGGGTCAGACTCTGTCACAGCCTGTTGTTCAATGTCTGAAAAAGATTATTTTGTGTATTTTTTTTTCTGAATTCATTTTAGGAGGAAGTATAAATCTGATTACTATTTCTCTAACTTGGCCAGAAGTGGAGCTATTTCCTAATAAAAACTCCCCAGGTGATTCTACTGTGCAGTTTTGAGATATACTAGGTTATTAGTTTTAATTTCTTTTACAGAAAATTTCCTCCCAAATAACACACATTTTTTTATTTTCTGAGTGGATGAGATTTGGAAACTTATGTCCCAAGGTACTATGTCATGGTTAACTAATATACTCAGAGAAGCTTCCCACTAAAAGAAATGCCCAATACTACTATGCAAAGAAACTAAGAGACCATTATTTTTCCAAAAATATTTTCTACAAAGACATTAACTGAACTATCTAGTATAGGATAACTCAAAAGAATGTTCTAAAAAGAATAATGATGTTCTAAAGCATGAGGAAAAGAATAAATAATAACTTGGAAAAATAACCCACTTCCTGAGGCATTCCAAATGAAATAGAAAAAAATCCCTCTTTTGTGACTTTTGTTTTATAGGATTCATTTGTGAAAAGCATTGCAATAGGAACAACAGATACCCATCAATTAAAAAAGTAACTAAATGTTCACAAAAATTTACTGACTTTCAAAATTATGAACCTTATTAACTAGATTACTAAAATTAAATAGATAATACAAAAAAAAACTTATCAGTAACAAATAAATAAGATTCTCTTCATTACCAGCAAATTTCATTTCTATGTAGAGATGTCTTCCTCTATCCCTCCAAATAGCCTTTTGAAACTTACCCTTTTCCAAATAAGACCTTGGGGCCCATGGTGGGTCCTCTTCAGCGTAAGGATCACTATACTCAACCACAGCTGCTTCCTCCTCTTCATAATCTTCTGGAGGAGGAGGTGGAGGGGGTGATTCATCAAAGACTGGTTCTTCCACAGGTGGTGGTGGAGGTGGTGTATCTGAAACTAAGAATGTATGAAGCTGACAACAAACTACACATTATGCAAAGCTTCTAGATTCCTGAAATATAAATCTAGACTTGAAAATAATAATTTATCAAAAAATAAATGGACAGAAGTCTTTCCACCAAATATGTTTAAATCAAGCATGGCACTCTCCCTCCCCCTTTGCTGATGGATGTTGAATAAAGTTTAGCCAAAAAATTACTACTAACTGAACCTTTTCTAAGCTGCTTATGCTAATACATAATCTTATTTTCAAATAAATCAGTACAATATGGTTTGGCTTTATACAATATTCAAGGAGGAGTTATTAGAAATATTAATATGGACATTTAACCATATCCTTCTTATAATGAATTTAAATTAGCCCAAGGAATGGTCAAATTTTAATTTTACTTTACTTTCAATTATTCTTTTAAATAGCATTTTATCAAACTGGGGAAGAAAAATCACACACAATTTTGGGTAACTTCATCCATGAAGATGTTTTATCTGTTTAAAAGAACTTCAACTAGAAGGGCTGAGGTTGTGGCTCAGTGGTAGAGCGCTTGCCTAGCATGTGTGAGGCACTAGGTTTGATTCTCAGCACCACATATAAATGAATACAATAAAAATCCATCAACAATTAAAAAAAAAAAGAATTTCAACTAGGGCTGAAGTTGTGGCTCAGTAATAAAAGTGCTTGCCTAGCATGCGTGGAAGCACTGGGTTCAACTTAGCACCACATATAAATAAATAAATAATAAAGTTCCGTCAACAACTAAAATAATAATAATAATATATTTTTTTAAATTAGAGGCTAAGTGACTGGGGGTTTGACTCAGTGGTTGAGTAACCCCAAGTTCAATCTCCTGTACCAAATAAATAAATAAACAAACAAATAACTAAATAAATATTAGAGGGGCTGGGGTTGTGGCTCAGTGGTAGAACACTTGCCTAGCATGTGTGAGGCACATGTGGGTTCAATCCTCAGCACCACATAAAATAAATTAATAAAATAAAGGTCCATTGACAACTAAAAAATAAAAAATAAATATCAGAAAAAAAGAATTTAAACTAATTTATGATTCAGAATTTCTTAAAGCTAAATATCTGAGTGTACTATCAGAATAATTTAAATATCAAAAGTATCTAAAATCTATAGAGATCTGCTTTCATAGTTCAGGTATCAGCATATTATAACAACTAAAAGATGACCCCCAAACTCAGAGAACTCAAAACTTTCACAATGCTTCGTATGTACTTAAGCACAAACTAACAAAATAAAATGAATAAACTTGCATTTGTCAGATGCCCAGTTTTAATAAACAGCACTAATTCTTATTTATGAACTACCAAATTGTCCATGAAATTCTCTGAGCAATCCTGTTTATTCCTTATTTTTATCTAAGTGTACTGAATGAATCAATTGGTTTCTATAAGATCATTCATGTCTGGTGAGAATCAGCTACATTAACACCACACTCTGTCCTATTTCAGTATTCTTCCTGTCTATTATGCCCTCTGTACTTATCTACTTTATAAACTTAAAATTTTACTCATTTAAAAATCCTTTAGTCCTATGGTTTACTAATAAACAAAAGATATACATGTGATTTCAGCGTATACTTTATGAGAAATTACATAGGGATACAAAAAGAAATAACAATATTCCCTATTTGTATTTTGAAGGTAAAGAGACTGATGTAAACAACTGCACAAAAGCATCCAAAGAAACTTTCAGAACAATCACCTTGAGAAATTACACTACAAAATTACTCCTGATGCTGTCATTGGCCATTTTGACTTTCTCATAACTTCTTAAGAGTCAGTTTAATAAGACAACCATAAGCTACCTTTTTACTAAAATAGTTCAATTACTTGAGTATCTAGCACCTTATAATACATTATTTCATTTATCCTTTACCTTGGGAGGTAGTGTTTTTAATCTTTATTTTATGAATGTGAAAACAGGGGTTCCAAGATTAACGTCTCCTAGCACTAAGTGGAAGAGCACCTGAATGCTTATGCCTGTTATTGTAAAAGCTACATTATTATGGAATGAGATAAATTTAATGACTTCAAAGTTTTCATTATTATTCATTCAGTAAACATCAACTGAAAACCTACTATGGCCAGGTATTATGCTTGGCACTGAGAAAAGATTAGTGGGCAAAGTCATGGAGACATGGATAACCAAACTTTCATTTACAATGAAATCTAATAATTGTTTTAAGATATTATAGAACACTCTGCACAAACCAAATCTCTTGTGTGGATCAGGAAAGGCTTCCTGAGACCTGAAGGATGGTAATAGTCAATGTCTGGGAGGTAGTATGGCATCATGAATATTTCATCTTATATATAAAGAAAAAGATAAGCAGGAAACCTTCAAAGAACTATCCAAAGTTCAGTAGAAAGCATGAGGAAACAGAAGAGGACAAGGCAAAATGGGGCTTAGAGCAGTCTGGACCTGCCCAAAGAGCAATGGGCAACCACAGGAGGTTTTTAAAAGAATAACAGAATCATTACTGCACAGTTTACCCCAGCATTACTGGTTCACTATAACGGGTTCCAAGTAATTCCGCACTTCTTCCAAACATTACACTTAATGCATAGTAAATATTTCCTATCATAAAGGATCTTCAAAATAATATACCTGAGAAATTTTAAAGGTAATTCTAAAAGAAAGGTATATGCCTTTTCAAGGTGAATGTTTTGAAGAGAAGAACATACATTTGAATGTGTAAGTCCTGCTATGTCTGTATATTAGTCATAGCATACCTCATATGAAAAGGTTTTTATTTTGTACTTTTGGTGTGTGGAAAAAATATATATATATGACTACAGAAGAAGGTGTAAAAGACAGTTCCTGGGCTGGGATGTTGCTCAATGGTACAAGCACTTGCTAGCTTGGGTGAGGCACTAGGTTCAAACCCCACCCAACACCTGAAAAGAAGGAGGGAAAAAAAAAAGGACTCCAAAAGGCAATTCATTGTGATAGTGGGACCTAATTAGGAACTGACTTTTTAAAATATAGGTAGTACTGCTACAATAGTTTTACAATCACCTATCATGTGCTTCTCAACGTTTGCTCATGAAAAGTTTCAGTGTATCTACTAACTTTCCAACTCTAATTACTGATGAAACCTAATGACATCCTGCTTCATAATCCATTCAACATTCAAGCCTAGATCTTTTTCCTGCATTGATTTCAAGATCTGACCTTTACTCCAGAAACTACTCAAACTACTTTGTTCAGAATGAGTGCTATCATCTCACAGAACATGTAGCAGCAACTGAATAAAATTCTTCAAAGCGTATGCTTATCATGATAATTTTTAAAAATGAAGCAAGTTTTTTTTTTGTGGTGCCAGGGATTGAACCCAGGGCCTTGTACATGTGAGGCAAGCACTCTACCAACTGAGCTATAGCCCCAACCATCAAGTTTCTTGATCAATGTGATTAAATTAGATTTGTGTTAGGAGAAAATTTCTCTCATTGTAATGATACTTCAACTTTCCATCTTATATGGATATGTAAAATGGAACACTGGAAATGCCTTCAGTTTTGGTACTCTGATTAAATCCTTTTCTATTTGGTCTGCTGTTTGGATGCAACAATATTTTTAAAAAGAGCAGAGAATGATAACTTTATATTCCAACATTTAACCTCACAAGCCTAGCAGAGGATCACCCTATGGGCTGTGCTAGGCACATGCTGGCCCAGCTGAACATGGCTGAGAAGACATTTTCTCCCTGAGCCAATATGGGTTACGCATGAGCCAAAGTAACAATTGGTTCCAACAGGATAATTTAAAAACATGAAACCTACCTAAATATATATGAAAATAGCTCTAAAATTTATGAAACTCTCTTTTAAAACCAGAGTGTGGTAAGCATTCCAAGTATTTATGAGGTACCTTTCAAAAAAAGAGAAGATTTTCAGAAATCAACAAATAGAAATGCAAAGGTACCTGAAAGAGACTCTGAGCCACCAGACCAGTGAGATGGATTTTAACCAGTTAAAATACTAACACGACTTTAAAAAAAAAAAGTATGTGTTTACAAAGAGGGGACATCTAAGTTTGCTACAGACGCACAAAAAAAAAAAGAGGGACCGAAAGTGCCTGCTATGTATCAGACATTTTTTTAAGGCAAACAGTCAGTGAACAAAATGAGTAAAGTTCTTGTGCCATAGAGCTTGCACTCTACTATTGACTATGCCCATTTCTAAAAAATCCTAAGCAACAGACCACAAATCTTTTCATCCCATCAATGACACCATCCTTGTTATAAGAAGAATGCACAGGGCTACTTTTTCTGATGACATTAAATCTTAAATTAATGTACAACTGACCTGAACAACATGGGAATTAGGGTCTCCCCTCCCACTCATAACAGTCAAAAATCCACATACAACTTCTGACTCTCCAAGACTCAACTACTAATAGCCTTGCTGTTGACAGGAAGCCTTACAGATAACAAATACCTGATTAAAACATTTTGCATTTATATGAATTACATAAGATGAAAAACTTGATAACTGTGGAAGCACTTTTTAGCAATACACAATTTACTGGAGAGATGAACTGCTCATGCAGAAACAAGACCTTTTAAGTTGATACTTGAAACACTTACTGGAAACACTTGAGCTCAGCAAAATAGCAACAAGAGGTGGTTACAAAATTATTACAGTAGTTAAGTATTACTATGTTAATTTTATGCAGTTATGATTTAATACCCCATTTTTACATTTATTTATACTCTCAACTGTGCATGATGCTGTGTATGATCTGTCAGTAATTTTATGCCTGTTTTGAAATTTTTTAAATAGATCTGTGTATATTTTACAATAGTAAATTCTAAAACACTATTATCTATAAATATTTTGTGCATTTTTGACAGAACTTTTTTTTTCTATATATCTAAGCTAACACAATTGTTGATGAGTTTTTTTCAAACTATGACAATTTAAAAACTGCTTGAACAAGTTTGAACTGCTTGAATCCAGCTGTACGTGGATGCAAGCAGTTCAAACTTGCTCAACAGATCAAATCTCTTGTTCAATGGTCAACTATACTTCCCCTAGTTCAGATTCTATGCTCATTATGCAACCTTAAAGAATTTTGATGTGGGTCCTTATGTAGATTGCTCATAATAAAAGAAATCACCTATCCTATAGACAACATGCACTGGTTTCTGTGACAGCAATACCTCACTGAATGTTGATACAGGTCCCCTGATTTATACATGTAAAGTTTCCTGAGTTTCTGTAATGCTTCCTTAGGAACAGACTCAATGTGCTGATAAATTAATTATCTGATTCCACATGGTTCAACACTAGACAACACACCAAGGTAAAATCATTGCCAATCTGTGTGGCATCTTGGAAGACAAAATGGCAGCTTGGACCTCCAAGCCCTACCACGACATTGTCCTTTTTACACCTAGAATCAAAGAACTGGAGAGATTCTTAATGCACCTATAATACACCTAAAATTTCCATAACAGGGCTGAGGGTGTGGCTCAGTGGCAGAGCGCTTGCCTCCCATGTGTGAGGCACTGGGTTCGATCCTCAGCACCACATAAAAATAAATAAACACAATAAAGACACTGTGTCCACATATAACTAAAAAATATTTTTTTAAAAAAATAAAATTTCCATAGCAGGAAACTAGATTACTACTAGTGTTCATCTGAACAACCCAGAAAAAAAGATGCGATATCAAGTGATTAAAGAGTATCTCCTCAGATGTGATCTTTCTTTTCTTATGTATATCACTACTTCATATTCATTTGACTTATCTTTATAACTAGAACTTTTTTTTCTTATTTTGGTTATTTTGTTTTTGTTTTGGGTGCTAAGGATCAAACCCAAACCCGAACTGAGCTACACACTCCTGCCCCAGCTATTGCTAGATTTAACATTATTTGAAAGTTGGGCAAATGTAGCATGCCTGTAATCCCAGCTACTCAGGAGGCTAAGTCAGGAGGATCACAAGTACAAGGCCAGTCAGGGCAATATATGGAGACCCTATCTCAAATAAATAGTAAAAATAAAAATAAATAGAGCTATTTGAAAGTAGAGCATTTCATCTTAATTATTTTATCATTCCCCAACAGCCAATCATACAGTGACTTGTTTATAATATTAAAATAGCTGAAGTATCAGAGAATGAATGACTATTCAGTCAATCATATATAAATGACATTTTATGCCTATAATCTGATCTACAGCATAAAGAAGACATAAACTTACTATTTTCTTGGACTCTGGCCACAAATCCCATTAAAGGTAACTGAGGAGTTACCTGTAGGATGGAGGGAGGAGGAGGAGCAAGAGATACTGCAAAAACAAAAAAGGTGTGGAGGATAAGGGGTAAGGGCAAGTTACATTAAAAGAAAAGGATAATGCAATAAAACAAACATATAAAGGAGGAAAACCATTCTTCACAAACATTTTAAAAGCTATTTTAAGGATCCACTTTTGAGCAATAATTCATAAAAACATAAAACAAAGTATTAGAGAAGTTTATTCATCCCACCAATGATACCATCCTTGTTATGAGAAGCATGTACAACAGGAAGTGTTTATCATATACAGATCTACTCTAACATAATGGCAACTGAACTCATTGATACAATATGCCTTCTCAAAGAAAGAATTTCTACAGATTATCATGAATAATTTGGTTTTCTGAATTTTACCTTCAGGTTACAAATTAAATGTTTGTCAAAACAGGAGAAAAAACATTACATTCCAACATCTTAAATTTATACTCTGTATTACTTCAACAACAGGCTAATTAATAAAACAAATATTAACTGATTTCCTACTAAGTGGTAAGCACTCTGCTAAGAGACCAGTATCAAAACCTTTTGCTGAGAGTCAGATACTGTTATTAGAATTTTTCAGAATCCTAACTCAATGGCACATTACCACACTATAGAAAAGTACTGGCTTTATTCAAATCATTCTACTCTTCTCCCCAAGGTCTTTCCCTCTATCTCAAATACCTGGCAAAGTGCCTAGTACTAGTAAGGATTCAATAAATGCCTAACATATATAAATGCATGAATAACCCAGATACATCTAAATAATTTTATGAGATGAACTCTACATTTACAGTTTCCTTCAAAATTGGCATGAAATATACTATGCTTTTTATAAAGACAGAATGCCTTTTAGCTCCAAATTATAATTAAGACTAACAGAACCAAAAAGAATAAATGTGTTGCTATCATTTGAGTATGGAAAACAATCATCTTAACCCAATATTTGTAGCAATTCCTAAAGATGACGGTGGTGGATAGTGAGGAAGGCTCTGTAGAAAATGAACTCTAAACAGGTACTTGAAGGAAAGGAATTCACCAAGCAGACAGGGGCTGAGAAAGAAAATCAACCTGAGGGAACCAGGTGACAGCAAAGGCTTAGAGCATCAAATAGCATGACCAGTTCACAGGTACAGAAATGTTTCCATATAACTAGCATAAGATAAAAAGAAAGATGAGTGGGTGGATATGAAATAGGGAAGGACTCTAAATATAACATGAAAGAGTGCATATTGGAGCCTGGGTTTTTTTATTTCGTTTTATTTATTTGTTTTGTTGGTTTATTTGCAGCACTAGGGATTGAACCCAGGGCCTCAAGCATGCTAGATAAGTGCTCTACAACTGAGCTAAATACCCAGCCCCAAGAGATCAGTTTTTAAAGTCACTCAGCCTCAAATCCTTGAGCTACCATTTCCCTGTGTTTGAACAGCATGTCAATTTCTTCAGGCCTAATCTATACATGTGATATTAAAAAGAGACAATGCAACCTACTTCACACAACTGTTGAAAAGATTAAAAAAAAAAAAAAAAGGTGGGGGGCAAGGCCTGACATACAATAAACCAAAGCAGTCCTACAAACAGAAAGGAAAGAACTAAGTAATAGTACAGAAAAAGAGTACTTGGTAACTAATGATTTAGCTAGCATATGAACGACAGCAGCAAGATAAAGGTGATTCTTAATTTTTTAGCCTTCAAGACTATAAAGGTGAAGAGGCCATTAAATACATTAACCTTGACAAGTATATGCTGGGAAAGAATAGAGTGGTGAGTAGGCAGGTCACAGAGAGAGAATGATACAATAAATGAGGTGTATGAAAGTAACTTAAGCATCAATATGGGAGGCAACTGAAAAATCTGAGTTTGTGTTAAAAAATCAAGAGATATAGAGAATTAGTAGTCATCAGTAGAGATAACAGTTGATGCTATGGATAGATACAGAGAGAACACATATAATGCAGAATTGCTCAGATAATCTTGAAGAATACAGATATAAAGGACAGCAGTGTAACTCCAGAAATCGGTTTCTTTAAAAGATATCTTTAATTTGGTTTGTCCCTAAAATCATAGTTATTGTCAGTAAATCCTTGACTTATATATCTGTCTCCCACTCAGAGGGTTAGAACAATTGTTGATACATTCACAATATCTTTTCTAATACTTCGAGTAAGCAGAAAAGAACGCACAGAGAAGGCAGCAAAAACAAAATATATAAAACTGAGAAAAAGCAACAGATAACAAATAGCACTAAAAACGTAGAGATTAGATGCAACTTCACATTAAATAAGATGAAGTGCTCCTCATATATTCCATCTTTCCTTGCAACAGAAAAGAGAGAAATTTCCCACTTCTGTAATTTCTTTACCAAGTAATAATATGGCCTTATGGTAAACTATGTCCTCTCCCCACCCCCGTGCCAAAAATCAGGTGTTTAATTTACAACAGTCTTTTTATGGGTACAGTGTTGTTGTTATTTTCCAAGATGAATGTGACTTATTTGTTTTCTAGATCCAAAACCACAATGCTTTGGAAAAGTTCACCAAAAGCAGCCAAGGAAAAATAATTCCAGATCTTCCTTAATCAGAATTACTTTGGTACAGAAGTTACATTTTTTCAGAGCTACTCCTAGAGCAGGTTCAAAAACCAATTACATCTGGGGTTTATAAAGGTCACCCCAAATTCTGTACTTTTTGCCCAAGACAAACATTCAACATGGTAGTCCAAATTAACTCAGATACCTCAGCATGTTCTTTCTGGACCATGTAAGTTTTCATCTGACCAGAATGCCTATGAGCCAGAATATGATATAAAAAGCCTTCCTTAGGCTAGGGGTGTAGTTCAGTGGTAAAGTGTGTGCTTAGTATTATGCTCAAGGACCTCGGTTTGATTCCCTGCACCACCAAACAAAAAAAAAGGACAAGGAAAGAATGAGAAGTAACGATGTCTGTTTTTGTTATTTAGCCCAGATGATTGCTCACATAAAACTCTTTCCCTACAACCACCAAAGAACTCCAAACTTAAATTGTTATATTATTTTCACAATATTCAATAACGACTTTAATGTGAAAAAACAGGCTCACCAAGTAACTGGAGTTTATAGAGAGATTTTTAAGTTGAATTGCAATACAAACTATAACTATGGGAACAGAACAACACTTACCCCGATATAAATAGTAAAAGGCTAGTAATAACTAGTAAAAGGCTAACTATAAATAGTTAAAAGCAAATCAAACTCAGAGGATGAGCCTGAACTGATAAAATGTACAGACTTTCCAAGCATAATCTTCCTGTTTATTTATCAAGTCCTTTGAAACATAATCTTTGAGGCTTGGTGTTTCAAATATTCAACTAAAATAATTTTAAAAAATGAAATTAGGCTTTCTCATCTTACTTTTACAGCATATTTATAAATGCACTGAGAAAATTTTTTAAAATAAATACTCTAAATACTACTACTAAAACCATTACAGAACATCATCTTTAGAGGCCATAT
Source organism: Geosciurus inauris (assembly GCA_004024805.1). Taxonomy (NCBI): domain Eukaryota; kingdom Metazoa; phylum Chordata; class Mammalia; order Rodentia; family Sciuridae; genus Geosciurus; species Geosciurus inauris. The sequence continues at coordinate 37,920 of PVHX01008674.1, forward strand.
ATGAGAGCCCTTTCATATTTAGTTACTTGTATTTTACATTTCAGGGAGGGAATAAGCAATCTATTTTAATAATGAGACATTTTCTAAAAATGAACAGTGATTTAGAACAAGGAAAAATTTTTTTTTTTTTTTTG